>CM051507.1:3901157-3951265 GCA_028031935.1 Paedocypris micromegethes
AAAAAAAAAAAAAAAAAACCAGATAAAGTTATTAAATGAAATACTATTTCATTTTGTACTATCGTTCACAAAAAGGGAATGAAATAGCTAGACAAATCTCAAATAAAAGCAAATTCACAAAACCTTGGTTCACAGTGTTAAAACTAGTATTTTCCCAGGTTAAAACCATTTACTATCCTTTTTCCCAGTCACAAATATATTTACACACACACACACACACACACACACACACACACACACACACACACACACAGAAAGGAATTTCATCAGTGGTCGGCTCCAAATTTACTCTCAATCACATCTTAAGTAACTATGTAGACGAGAAACCTCGTCGCCACACGTAAACAGTTTGTAAACGTTAGTACGTCAACATGAAGACTGTAACAGAATAAACTCAAACAAATAAATACAAATGATGCGTCCGACAGAACTTCAGCTGACGGACTGGAACGGGACGTTTTCTTTGCCCAGCGCCGGGTTTTGGCTTTTCTTGTCGGCAGGTGGATTTCCCAGAACCCTTTTCTGTGGTTAAAAAGGGTTAAACAGCCGTCACAACCACAACATAAAACAACGGTCATTTTAAGTACCGTATTTACTCAAATATAAGCACTCCTTTTTTCCCAAATTTGACGCTCAAAACCTTGGAGGTGCTTATAATTGCCGATTTCAAATATGCACATAAATATAAGCCCTAATTTTGGACTGGTGCAAAGGCTCTTGGGAAATGAAGTCCGGACCACTAGAATCGACTTTTTGTTATCTATTATTCAAATAAAACAATATAAAAATGATACGAGTCATAAGTTAGGTTTGTTAAACAAAACAAAAAAAGAAAATGAGAAAAATAAGTTAAAACATAAAAGATAAAACAAATATTACTAATAATTTAGTAGTTTATTTTGTGACTGAAAAATCAGTGTGGTGCTTTTTCACGAAAAACTAAAGAGAAAAAAAGACCTTTAATCTCTTTGCAATGGTTACCAAGTTGCTGCTTGGATCAAGTTCACCGCTTTAACGTCTTTATACGGCGTATTCAACTAAAATTCAAAGATGTCCGGTGGAACTCCTCGCATTCATCTGATGAGCGTTAACCAGGAAGTTTGAATCCAGGAAGGATTGAATTTCAACGTTACAGTTCGGAAAAGTGTTTTGGGGAGGCAAGGTTAGTACATGTGATATACATTTACATCACGCGGTTTTGTTTCAACTGTATTCACACACGTACACACATACCATGTATCTTGAATTTGTTGGAGTTAAATATCTGGCTGTGTGCCAAAGAAGTTTTTTTGTGGGTTTTATTTTGATGTTTAGCTTAGATGTTTAAAGATAACTGCTTTTGCTTTATTGCTTTCTTTGATTTCCAGCTCCGCACACACCAATAGGGTTCCTCCAGAGAAAAAAAAAAGTGTATTTTCCTTTCTGATTTAATTCTAGGGGCACTCTCACCAGCCAATCAGAGTAAGGACTGCCCACACGTGGAACTTGTGAAATCAAACGAAAAAAACGACAATTTTTTTTTAAACTAAAACTAAAAAAAAACGATAGTAACTGCAAGCGAAAAATAAAAAACGTAAAAGTGAAGCATTATTTCATTGGAAATTTATATTCAATATTCTGAAATATATATCAATATTTTTGGCACTAATCTGATTCCAGAATCCAAAGTATCAACAAGTTCTCACTACCACTAAAATTAAGGCGGCGCAGCCGTGCCGGGTAAATTTAAGGTGGCTCGATAGATCTTAAATCAAAACTGTGGATTTGATCAAACCCACTGACCTTGATGAGACCCCCAAATGAGCGCGAGCGAGCATGTTTTTTGCTGGTAGGGGTCGTGTTGTCAGTAATGTGTGGAGCAGGAGTCGACTGCTTGACAATCTGTAAAAAAAAAAACAGATACAAATAATATTAACAAACATAAAAAATAAACATGTGTGTTTCTGTCACTGCAAATAAAAACGGATTAATTGGGGTACGTATGATAGGCTCTGGTGGACAAGATGAACAGTTTGCGGGAACGTTCCTAATCCGGCGTATTTATTTATGTGTTTTCAATTTCAGAATATAAAAAGAATGATTCAAAAACACTTTAATCGGATTTAAAATTAAGCTAAAGATATTACACCTATTGTACTTTTGGGATTATAAAGTGATCTGGATTATAGCTAGCAAGATTATAAAGCGCACCATATACTGTATAACCAATTATCTAATACATTTTCACATACACAATACACGTAATTTTGGGATTATAAATTTCACCATTTAATGTATAACCAATTTTCATATACAAAACACAAGTAATTTTGGGATTACATGGCGCAGTGGATTATAACACGCATCATACACTGTATAACCAATTATCTAATCAATTTTCACATACTCAAGGCATGTGATTTTGGGAATATATGGCCCATTGGATAATAACGCGCACCATACACTGTGAAAATTGATTAGACAATTGGTTATACAATCAACACATGTAATTTTGGGATTATAAAGCGCTCCATATTCTGTATTTTCGAATTTATTTTTCTCATACACGATACACGTAATTTGGGGATTATACGGCGCACCATATACTGCATAACCAATTTCCTATTCATTTTTAACATGTGATGTACTCGTTCTTTTTTGGATTATAAAGTGCGTGGTCAATTTGTAGTGCGCCTTATAGTCCAAAAATTACGGTATCTAAAAGGCCAAAAAAAAAACACGGATCAAAATAAAAAAAATGTAAATAAATAAATAAATTATTCACTAATAAATATACAAGATGTCGGAGTGTAAGAGGCGCTAGAAGACAATCTGGCCAAATATAGCAGCACTTGGTCCAGAACCATCACATTTTAAAACAAATACAAAAGTTAAGAACTTTCACTCAATAACTTATATTAATTTTAGCAATAAATTGATTATTCAGAAACTTTGCTGTGTGATGCATTACTGTATAAACACATAATAAAACATAATAGGTAAATGTGAAAAGAGAATGGACTGAAGAAGTTAAAGTTGGTCTCTCACCTGTCGGATGAGCTTTTTCTTTTTAGCGGAGTTGGGCATGTTGTCGGTGACGTGTCGGTACAGTTCTTTCAGAGCTTCTTCTGTGTGATTCTCGGATTCTAAACAAGCTTGTGTTCCATTTCGTTTCTGTGCTTGGGTGAAAGGAGAACTCGGGCCTTCCAGAAGTTCCAGATCATCCTAGAAACCAGATTGGAACTATTAGGACATTATTCGCTCGGACACAATAACCTCAAAAGTAAATCGAAGGGAACTGTCAATTACACAAACCTTTGAATGAAGAATTTTACAGTTTGTAAACTGAAGTCTGGCGTGTTCCCTCAGATAAGATGGTGCCTGGAAAACATTTCAAATTAGATTTTATTGGCTCAGACAAAGATTGCAAAACCAAAAAATAAATATACATTTTTTTGTACATTTTAATTTCTTAAAATTAATCTAGATTAATATCTAATCATAAATTGTTTTCCACATTAACCAAGGTATGCTAAACATTCAAGTGGCACAGTAAACTAACTTGACATTGCACAAGAAAATAAATAGATTAAAAAAAGATTTTTTAGTAATTTTTCGCCTCTAAGAAAAACCTGGCGGCTTCATAGCGGCATCCATGTTAGAACGTCAAGTTATGTGGTCATTTCAAAAAAGACATACTAACCCCAAGTATAGATAAATTGGATAAAAAGAAGTCAAACCAGCAAATGGAGACGGTTTTCCAGACAATATTAGAAAGAATTGTCCAGAAAAACATTCCATGTTCTGGTTTGAAGGATTTGACTAGTTTTCTTGTCCATGTTCTTCCTGCCTTCTTGTTATACATTATTAGGTTGTAATTTGTTCACATGCTCCTCTTGTTAATTGTTAATTCGGTCTTGTATTTAAAGCCGCAATTCCTGTCTTTAGTCGCTAGCTCTTTGTACGTTTGTTAGTTGTCCAGTGTTGTTTGTTAGTGATGTTTGGATCCCGAGTCTAGAGTTTTCTGGAGTGCGTTTTGAGTTTATTCCTGCAATGTTTTGGTGACCTTTTCTTGCATTTCCTTAAAATAAAAGCAAATTTGTCTTTCTTTTCATTGTGAAACGCCACGCAACAAAAGGTAAAGGAACTTGGCTACTTTTTTCGGTTAAATTTTGCAATAATAAAGTTACTAATAATAAAGTTAAAAAGTTGTCATATATCAAACCAATTTCGTGCCAACTAGTTATTTAGCGATGACATTATAATAAAACAGATTAAATGTACACAACTAAAAAGAAAGAAATAGTAAACAGAATAAATAAATTACCCGAAAGATCTTTTGTGAATGCTTGATGAGAAACGCGATGCTGCTGGTTAGTTTGGCCAGGTTCTCTTGTAGGTCACTGACGTTCATCTAAAAAAAAAATTCGGAGAGAAAAAATAGATTAAATGAACACGCTTGTGCATGTGGATTAAACCAGGAGTTCTTGACCTTTTAAACCTCAGGGCCCAAATTTTCCAGATTAAAAGTTGCCCACGCCCATTAAAACAAACATTATTTTAGCCAATAAAAATCCAAATTCAGGTTGTGTTTAATAATTATATGAAGTACACTTTACACTTGGGTTTAACAAGCCAAAATTTTGTTAAACAAATAATATGACACACCATGACATCTGGAAAGCATTTATTTTGTACATGTGTAATCCTGCACATACAATACTGAATACGGTAGTTTCTCTTATTACTCTTATTATCTAAAATATTTATACTTTAAAAAAACGTAAAAAAGTTACATACATTTAATTCAGCAGTGATAAAATAAATACTTTTAAATGAAAAGCTTTAAATAAAGGCTTCAAATGTTCGTTTCGTTTTTTCTTTTTTCGCTTGCAATCTTCACATTTTTCTTTAAAACCTTGTGTCATTTTTTCGTGTCGTTTCACATTTTTTCCTGCATTTTCCTGCCAAAAAATGTCATGATTGCAAGTGAAATTTTACAAACTGAAATGTGAAGCATTTCATAGAAACTTACGCTTGATATTTTTGCCATTAATATAAATGTATAGAGATCATAACTTTCATCTTCATTTGATCGTTTGAAGAACGTTTCCATCTGCAGTAAAAAGCTCCTGACTTACTCTGCTGCTGCTTGTTGGAGTGTGTTAATAACTAGGTTGTTAACTAGGTTAACACTGAACACTGGGAACTGTGGTGAGGAGCTGCATTGTGGTTCTGCGGCCCTTACAGCCCAAAGTCACAAAACTGACATTTTTCTTGTGGCCCACTAGGTGGTGCTCATGACCCACCAATGGTTAAGATCGACTGGATTAAATCATAAAACACAAAATAACGTCACTCAATGAATTGACATACGTTGTTCGGCCAGATGACATGAGGGGCAAACATCAGGGCAAGATTGTGGGCAGACATCTTGTTCTTGTCTTGCTGCTTGGCCGTGTGGTAGAGCAAGTTCAGCAGAACTTTTAAGAAGGTTCTGTTAGCCGTGGGCAGCAGCAGCAGGAGCAGCTGGAGAGCCTCGATTCGCCGCTCTTTATCCGGCACGCTGGTTTTATTCCCGTGCTCATCAAACGTGGTGATTTCTGTTGGGAAGCGGATCATAAGCCGGCGTGGATGAAAAGCGGAAGAACTGCACAATACATTGTACAAAAATATATTCGTGCCCAGAGCAGATACAAAAAAATGTTTATAATATGATAAACCATCGTAATAATTGTGTTGAATCTCGCGATAGTCTCACGATTACTGTGACGTAGGCCTGACATCACCAGGATGTTAATCGAGCGTCTCACTACGGGTTGTACTTTTGTAATTTTTGTGTACTTTTGTGCGGATACCGATACACATTCATGAATACAATTTTTATGTTTGGTTTCAGACTCGTAAAAAAGAAAGAAAGTGTGACAACTAACAAAACAATGTAATTAAATGAAAATAATGTAATTATGGTCTAATAAAATGTAGTCCCACCCCCTTCCAATGCCGTGATATCTGGACCAAAGAAAATATTGTGATATAAATGTTCGCTCGTATCTCCGTGTCTAACAACTCCACCTGCATTGCCTTTCTCCACCACCGGGTGTCACAGTTTCACAACAAAATGGCGCAGCTTCTTCAACAAGTGACGTCAGTTTGTTCTGTGTGACGCGTCAGTGATTCAGGAAGTAAGATATCTGTAACAGTGTTACTCTGCAAAAGTTTTGTTTACTGACTTGTTTGAAGAATAACAAAAAACTCTCTTACATGTCTCTTGCATGTTTCACTAAAAAAAAATCCTGTATCCTCCCTGTATTTTAATGGCAAGAAAAAAACTTGCTTAACATGCTTGTCAATACAACATTTGGCCTATCCAAGGCACTTTCAAAGTTCATGTTCAAGCTTTAAAAGTATGCCTAAACACAATCAAAATGAAACCATTTTGGGGGGAAGTTTTGTGGTAATAGTGGGGAAAAAATGGAAATTACATTTCAGTAGGCCTTACTAACATTATAGGCAACAATTGTATTCTAACTTTATTTCAAGTAAGAAATTAAACATCTGCCATTTTTCTCAGTTTTTAGCAAAGTGTGTTTTAGTTTAACAGAGTGTAACAAAGCCGGGAACACTGCAACAATAAAGGTACTGATGCTTCATAAGGAGTTTGTGAATTGCTGTTTGTGGATGTGAACAGACAAACCTGTGATTTTCAGATGTGCGTGTAGGTGGCGATGGGTCAGCAGGGGCTCGGGCAGCTCGCCCAGGAAGCTTTTCAGGAGGCTGGCCACGTCATTGGGGTGGAAGTCCCCGGAGGAGAAGTCTATACGGGCGCCGCTGTTGACCTGCTCCCGTAGGGTCTGCTGCCTCAGGGTGTTGCCCGGGACACGGAACAGGCCTTCCACGTGCAAATCTGCCCAGAGCAAAATCAGGGAATAACGTTCATACTCTTCCAGTACACACCGGGTCACTTTAAGATGGTTATTGGACACTTTATACGCTACACATCTTCACTTTAATTCAAATTCAATTGGAGCTGCACAATTCTGGATAAGATGAGAACCACATTTTGTTTAGCTTAGAATAAAGATCACAATTCTTTTTAGATATTTTATTATTTTCAATACTCAACCCTAAAAACCAGGTTATCAAACAGCAATATAACAACACATATTACTTATAATACTTTAATTAAATGGATTGAACCATAATGTAATGTTAAAGTAATGTCGTAAAGAAAAAAGAAAAAAACAATCACCAATAAACTTAAAAATAAACATTCCAAGGAACAGAATTATTTACAGTGGAGGACAAAATTATTAACTCAGTTTAAAAGCACTTTAGAAACACTTAACAAACAGTGATTATTCTGTAGGCGGTGCTAATAATTTTGATTCAACTGTATCAACTGTAGATAGACGGACGAGGGGTCTGACAGAAACCGCTGGTCGTAGATCAGAGAGTTTGGAAGAATCGAAAAGTGCTGAATTAAGATTGTGAAGGGGTAGAATCGAAATCACGATCTTTTAACAATTAATCGTGCAGCTCTAATTTAAATGTTATTGTTTGTTATCCGTCAATAGACATTCCGTCCAGCAAACAATTTCACATAAACCTGACCAAAAAAAAGAAATAGGCTGAAGCATCGCTTACAGTTGCCTATCCACGTACATAGTTCTAAAGCTGACTCAGTTAAATTTAAAACGAACAACAGAAGCAATAAGAATACAGATCAAGAAACAACTAAATACAGATCAAGAATATCAGGAGTACAATTCTCTCTTTTTTATTATTTATAATGATCAATGCATTTGTTTCCATGCTTTTTTTTTTTTATTTTGCAAAAGAAGTCATCACTCAGTTCATTCCACAATTTTACACCAACAACAATTTTTTTTTTTACATTTGTTCTCACTCAAACTTGTTCAAATTAGTACAACCCTCTTAGAGTATATCTACCAACCTGTAACTTAAAAAAAATTTCTTTTTTTTGGAATTAAATTGTCTTTACTTTTGTTAGAAATTGTTTAGAATTGTTAGAAAGCGGAATGTTTTTTACGGTTGAAAGCAGCACACACTCACTTTTCCCGAGGTATTCGATGAGCTGATGTATCTGGCTGATTCCTTCCTCCGTCAGTGGCATTCCAAAAACAGAGTCTTTCTCTGACAAAGGATGAAAAACACACGAATAATTTAAATTTAAAACACAAGCTTTAGACTTAAAAAAACAATATATAGTTTAAATGTGTGTTTCTGAATAAATTATTTATAATTTTAAGTGTTTTGTTCAAATCTATTTTAAGTACCTTAAGTAACTTTTTTCTTAATTATAGGTGCTAATTATTTTAATGAATTGTTTGTGCAAAATGTACAGTGGATTGTATTGTGTCCCGTCTTTTCTTTCAGTCGGACTGATCCCATCTGGTTTTTCTTTTTTTTTTTCTGGTTTTAAGACACGTATTTTTTCTTTGAAAAAAAAAAATTTTTTTTGCCTCACAGATAGGAGTACACATTCAAAACTGAAGTTTGAGGCACGTCTGGGAATTTCTGTACGGAGTTTGTATGTTTTCCCCATGAGTTTCCTCTGGTTCTCCTCACTGTCCAAAAGCATTTGAAAATGATCAGCCTTAAATCCACTAATACTTTAGGTTTTTCATTCAAATCCGAACGTCAAGAGAATGTCTCATTATTTTTGCCTAATTTTACACATTCCCACGTAGATTAAAAAACAAGTTAAATTCAATTTTCTTGACACTGTTATGAATGGATCTGTTGTCTTTCAATGAAACCACAGCTTAAGGCGACTGATCGGATGGGTTAAATGCAGAGAAAAAATTTCCCCACTGAGGGACTAATAAAGGTTCAATTATTATTATTATTATTATTATTATTATTATTATTACCCACTGCTCCGGGTGTGTGACACTTCACATGGTTAAATGCAGAGAACAATTTCGATACGGCGCCTAGTGGCCACACTGACAAACGCACTCAATTGACTTTGAACGTGGATTATCCGGAATCCAATGTTTAACTAACTTGTCAAGCACTTCATTTAAAATTCAAGCACTTTCAAAGCCTTGAAAACACATTACAGAAATTCAAGCATCCATAAGAACCCTGCCATACTGACAAACGCACTCACTTGACTTTGAACCGTGAAGTATAGTGAGAGTAAAAACCTTTGCGTTTGAGGAAATTGAAGGAGCGGAAGAATCCCCCGCTCGCCGAGCCATTGGGGGTCCTGGGTTCCTCCTCGCCGAGCAGCTGGGAGAACTCGGTCCCTGGAAGGTCGATGAGACGGGTGATGTTGCTCAGGACCAGCTCGGTGAAAACCTCAGGCTGGTCGTGACGGAGTTTCTCCACAAAGAAGTCCGGGTTGAAGATGATCGGTCGACCGTCACCGCCGGTTACCGCCTCCGCGTCCTGACTGATCACAACATTACACACCGTGCCTCTGTAAACAATTAAACATTAAACTGTGCATCACGCGGTTTACTGTACGTACAGTATATCATAACTAACAAAGTCGTGTAGTGTAAACAGAACACGGAAACCATAGTTAACGTATGACATCAAGCCGTTGATCGTTTTGTAGAACGCGATGTGACTTTCTCAAAACGTGTTTTTTTTTTGTTTGCCTCATGCGATCATCCTCACAATGACATAACGTCATGTTTATTACCTTCTATCGGGTTTATTTATATTCCTGTCTTTCTCGTCGGCCATCTTGCATCTGATGTTTGAATCCGCCGCTGCTGAGGCGTTAACCGCCGACTAATCATGATTGGCCAATAAGGGGGGATGGGCGGGGCTAGGACTCCTGATCCCGAAACTGTCGCTCATTGGTCAATTCAAACGGGATAGATGTTTTCTTGGGTCTAATACGCACGTTTCGTGTGAAAATAACGATTATTAATACATTCTCGGTTTCATTAGATTCTTATGAAGAAATATACGCTTATGAGAAAGTAGTTCATTATGAGTGTTGTTAGAGGTCTTTTTTTGCAGAATTGAAGGAATATGACGAGCAGATATATTTATTATGTACGAGTAAAAGCGCTCTTAATGTTTGTATTTTGAAGGACACGCTATTGACGAACCAAATGTCTAGTGATGCTAAACATCCTTAGAGTGTTTATTATCGCAAAAAATATTGAAATAATAAAACAAATAAAGCTATAAATACTAGCTATTTTTTTGTGAAACTGATTGATTTTGTTCATCTTTAAACTGTTGTCTAACAGAAACAGAACACTGAAAAAATATGTACAGTGCGTTTGGACTTGTAATGCATATAAAGCACTAAACACATTTACAATATAATATAAAATACAAAAGATAATGTTCAATATGTTAACCTAATGCCAATTTTTTTTCTGCCGACACAAAAAACACAAAATTATTGCAGTAACATTCAAAATTGATTTTGAATGATCTGTCCTATTTACATTATTCGCATAATGTTCTCTAAATTCAGCCAGACAAAACATACATTTCTAAAACGCAATACCATTTCAGGGTTACGAAAATCCAATCTCAGAAACTTTGTGTCTGAAGGCAGGCCACGCCCTGAATTGATAGCCAACCAATCACAGAGCAGGACACATACACACTCACACCTATGGTTAATATTCCAATTTACCTCAACTTGTTCCTATGGACTGTGGGAAACCAGAGATTATAAAATACACGCATTAATAAATCTTAAAAAAAAAAAAAACAACTAAATAACAATGTGGTCATCAAAACAATTAAAACGCTCAGTTTCAACAAAGCATATTTTAATTACATTCCAACACATTTCATTCGAGACCATAAGCCTCATTCACTCATTTAAAAAAAGACCGCACACATACCTTTAATGTTCGTTAATTGCGTTTTTTTTAATAAAGAACGGTGTGTTTCTTCTCATACCGAATTATGAAAGTTCTCAAAACCAAGCACATACGTAATTACTGGTGGTAATGCCAATATCTCGGGAGTAACTATTGCTATAGTAGCTAGTACTGTTACTATATTAACACCTTCGATTGAAAACAGTTATAAATAATACAACTGAAATTTACAAAGAGAAAAGCTACCATCCTAAAACAGATTTTATCGTATCGTTAAAACCGCAACAGATTTTTGTTCGGGTGAAAAATCGATAAAGAAACGCTGTGAGATACAGAAAGAAAGAGACACTAAGCAGCATCTAAAAATGAAAACCTCAAGCCAGTCAGTATCAAAAGTTCACAGGGTCGTCGGGCTGCATTCGAGTGGATCTTTGAACAACCCAGGCGAGTGATTCATCGTGGTTCCGTCCTCCAGGTTTTTATGAAATGGAGGAAAACTCCTTCAGGAGAACATCTTGGCTCATGGTGCTAAGGGACACGTTCTTCCTCACGTTCAGACTGATGGAGCGAACCTGGAAAGAGGTTTGGAATTAGCTTCAGACTAGTGTTGTCAAAAATATCGATATTTCGTTAAGTATTGATATTGAGTATTGATAAAAGTATCGATACTATCCGCGCTTCCAGTTTCAGTGATTGTGTGGAGCACAATTGCACTTGTATTTACGTACATTAAATGTTTATGCGCTGATCAATGTTATTGGGGATTTAATTAAAATGATATTTAATTAAATCCCAAATCTAAATCAGTTTATCTAAATACTGCTGTTCAACTCTGGTTCATTAAATGATATAAGCAGATCCCTACCACAATGTACCAAGAGGAGATGAATACATTTTTGAGAAGAAAGCATGTTCATTTTAAAGACTTGATCGAACAATAAAAACAAATAGAAAAAATGTTTCTAAATGTGTAATGTTTTTTTGTAATATTTTTATAGCACCAGAAGGAATCTGAGAACCAACAATCTGCAGTGAATTAACTCAAATTCAGTCACACTACCAGCTTTAAAAATAAAATATTGTACTCTTCTACTTGTCCATACATTTTTGGTTTTGAATAGAGAGCTCCTACCGAACTCATTTTATTTTAATTTCATCTTTTGAAAAGCTTTTAAGTTGTGTATTTTTTCTCTCTTCTGGAAAAGATAAACGATAATGCGGTTTTATTTATTGTTGCACTTTAATCTCTTGAGATTCCTCATGCAGACACATATTCATGTTCCAGTCTTGTGTATTTTTTTCAGTACAAATACAGTATACATGTGTATAATAGAATTGATTCTAAAAAAAAAAAAAAAAAAAGCACGACGAACGCGTTAGGAACTGAATAAAATTCTTTACACATTGAAACACTGAGCACAATATTTGTACTTGTATTAGTACTTATACTGATTGCGTGAATTTATTGGAACTGTGTGAATTTAAAAGTTGCTTATATTTTTGATACTCAGTACAAAGTAGCCAAAAATATTAAGTAAAAAGTAAAAAATATTTACAAAAATGACTAAAGTTTACTCAACTACTTTACACAACAGATAAACCAAACCAGTTTGATGATGGATGATCTCACCAGTTCCTTGAAGAAAGCAGCTTCTCTGGGCTGCTCGGAATAACGCTCATACTGGTCCAGACCGTCCTGCAGCTTCAAGGTCAGCGTGTCATAGTTTGAACGCACCACTTCCATCACCTGGAAAGAGAAATTCCAAGTTTCGATATTCTCAGCAACTACATCATTCAAGTTTATATACATGTTCCTGTGAACATCATTTGTATGAAAACGTACTTTCACATTTTTGCACCGTATATTTATTGTTGCTCCTTTCATTTTTTTCCCATTGTAGTTGTTATTTTCCCCATCATATTTTCGCTTGTTGTTTACTTTCTCTGTTGGTATTTTTGTGGCATATCTTGTCATTACCGTTTATCTTTTTGTTTGCTGCTGTTAAACACGTACATTTCCCCTTTAATCTAATCTAATCTTTTTGAGCAAACTGAATCCCACTAGTCCCATTACTAGAGGGTTCTAGTAATATCTAGACATATCTAGACATTACTATGGGGTTTGTTTTTTTCTAACATCCACACGAGCCGATTATTGATTATTCAACGGTTATAGTTGAATATAGGACAGTGATGGGCTGTAGTTACCTGGTCTTCTGACAGCTGTGAGATGTGGTTCACAGCAGCATACGACTCAATCTTGGGGTTGAAATGGTTAATAATCGCTCTGAAAACACAAAGAAGACAATAAAATGCAATACATCAAACAATTTAGCCGGAATGTAAAGGTGCGGTTCATTATTCTAATATTTGATGTCACACTTTACGTTTACTTTACTTTACGTATCTTTACTGTACTAATACTAGGCTAAGATTTAAGAGAAAATCAGATTATCACAAATATAATTGGCAAAAATATATATATATATATTTATAATATATATAAATTATATATATGACATAGCAAAAAAATCTAAATATTTATATTAAATAATAATAATAATAATAATTGTTGGTTTTATTTGGTGTGGTGATGGAATGGTGACGTTCACCCCAGAATATTGTTTTTATTTAATGACAAATATACATTATATATAATGTTTATAGTATGCTAAATGAGTTAACCTCTCTTTATGCTTTGTTATCAGAACAAGTGAACAATTGAGAAATAAAACAATAGAATATTTCTAACAAAATCACTAGAAGAATTTATAGAATAGTCGTTTATATTATCGCAGTGTAAAATATCGCAGTTTCATAAAATATCCTCATGAAAAGAAGAATTGTAATGTGAAACATTGTACCATAAGTTCTTCTAACTGCAGGAAAATAAAAAAATATTGTGTTCAAAGCAGTTTAAATCTAAATTAGGTCGATTCTCTGGTCGATTGTCGAGTTTCGTATTGTGTGAGTTATTTCGGTTTTGTGACCTTGTCAACAGTGTCTGTGACCTTCAGCTCGCCATGGCTGCTACATTTATTTACTGCGTATCATTTTCCTTCCCATCGTTCTCGCGTGTGTAAGCAACACCTTGTAAATCAATACTGTGCGCGGCCTCCGGAGGAGCCGTCTGCAATTTTTCCTGCTCCAGTGTGTAAACATTATATATCTGTCATTATCATTTAAGCTGGAAAAAGTTATTACGACAAAATAAGCGTCATTCTTGTTGGGCACTCTAACGCTAAAAAACAATTAAAATAAATATATAAATTATAATTAAATAAATAAAAATTATACATTATAAACAAACAAATAATAATAAAGAATTTTAAACAATACATAAATAAAATAACTATAATTGAATAATACATACATAACATAATTAATATATAATAGTCATAAATAATAAACAAATACATAATAAATAAATAAATTAGCATGAATTCTTGGGAACATTATTTGCAGCTAGCCATACTTGCCGGGCTCTCTAATACGAAGAAGCTAATAAATATATGTATAAATAATATAGGTAAATACATAAATAAAGTATAATAACTAAAAATAATTTTAGATAATAAAAAACTTTTAATAAATAAATTAGCACGAATGAGACATTCTTGTCAGGCACTTTATTGCCGAGAAACCAATAAAAAAAATATTAAATAAAGAATAATAAAAAATAATGTAAATCAGCATGAATTTAGAGGATCACGTAGCGAGCCATACTTGTCGGGCACTTTAATGTTAAGAAACCAATAAATAAATATATCATACAATTAACAGAATCAATATAACCAAAAAATAAAAGTTATGTCAACTGTATATATAAATATTATTACACACACATATATATATATATATATATATATATATATATATATATATATATATATACAGATAGACACACTGTGCATGAATAGACATCATAAATATACATTTATTTTCTTTTTACAGTTGTAAGGAGTGTGTAATTCTGCGGAAATTACTAGACGTGACAATCCGTCTGTCAGAATTACAGGCGCGTTATTATCTGACAGCGTCGGATTTTGAAACGACACAATTACAGCATCTAAAACGGTGTCTTTCTTACACACACGGTGCGTTTGTGTGAAAGTACCTGACGTTCACTAGAGCGAGCGTGACTTTGCTGGCCGACTCCTTCCACTGTCCGGCATTAGTGGAGACCCTCAGAACTGTGACGTCACGTAGATTTAAACATCGGACACGTCTTCTTCATTCAGAACCAGCCAGGAGAACCTTACTCACCCATGCAGTAGAGGTTATCGAACACCTGATGCATGCGAATGATCTCGTAGTAGAGCTCGTCGTAGCTGCCTGGGGTGGGCAGGAAGGTGTCGCCGTATGTGATGAACATGTTAAAGAGGTTTACCACCTAGGAACGGAGGAGCCCGTGTTAGCAGGGCATCTGTTAGACCGGATCTTTCTTACCTGAAGAGCCAGGTGGAATATGTTGTGCTTTGAGAGGAGGGTGGTTTCGTTGGACAGCAGGAACTTGAGAAGGTTTATGAGAGCTGGGGAAACAGAGATAGGAGACGTTTGCTGATAGACGTAGGATCGCGTCAAATAGCTTCATTTCGTTTTACTTTACACTATTACTACATTTTAAATAATAATAAAAATAATAATACCGTATTTGCGTGAATATGAGCACCCTGTGAATATAAGCACCCCCTGATTTTTCAAGCACAAAAAAAAAACTAATTAAAAAAGAATAAATAAATAAAATGTTTTAACGCTTCTGGTTCAATTGCTTTAAAATTCTCATAAAATTACTATTTTTTCTTTATTTAACAAACCAAACTTGTGACTCGTATCATTTTGATATCATTTTATTTGAATAATAGATAACAAAAAGTCGATTCTAGTGGTCAGGACTTCATTTCCCAAGAGCCTTTTCTCTCCAGTCAGAATCCGCACATGAGCAGAGCAATTGTTTCAAGCTCAGGCCTGTTTTTTCTGATGCCGTGTGAAGAGGAAGGATTATTATCCCCTGTGCAGCGACCCAGCGTTTTGATTGTGTCTGTTCCTTGGGGTTTTTTTATACTCGTTCAACATTCTTGTCGCTAAAACATTTTGCCTATCGTATAGTGAAATAATTTCATTAAAAGACACGATATTTTGTCAACAATGGCCTTCGCAAAAGGAAAGTTTTGTTAACAGAGTCATTCGTAAATGGAGGTACCATTGTAGTTAGTTAGAATCAGAATCAGAAAAGTTTATTGGCCAAGTTGCAATGACAACAAGGAATTGGGTTTGGACTGACTCTGTCTTTTCCCCTCTTATGGAAATATTAACATAAATATATAAAAAAATGAAGAAAAGAAAACTATGACAAAGTAAAGTAAAGTAAAGCTTAATAAAAGCTTCAAACAGGCCAGGAACACTGACCGGACCAGAGGTCTCTCCACGTGTAGTGCAGCCGGACTCGACACTTCTTCTGGTAGCAGATCAGCTTGTGAATGATCTGGATGCAGCGCCTGGAGACAAACACCGTGAGAAACAAAAAAACGTTTGTTGCCTTTTGCAAAACAGAGTACAAAGGAGAAACTCACATGTAAAGATCCATAGGAAATTCCTTCATCATATGCGTCACAACAAACTCCACCATTAAATCTGCGCAAAGAAATATTGATAAAATTATGAATCATTTTTTTTGTACATTGATAATATTGATAGAACACAAATAAAAATGTGCAACATTGAAAATTCTAGTTCACTTTCTTATTGGATTGGATGCTGATTGATCATTATTGTCAAACAGAAACATTTAATTTTTTTTTTACACAAAGTAGCATTTTTTCCTCTTTATCGACACATAGCCAAGAGTGTTAGTTTTTGTCGACACAGCAATGTGATCAATCCAAAATGATCAATTGTATGTTGCTCTGAGTTCAACCTCACACACATTCATAATCAAACACAGAGTGTGTGTGTTTGATGATGCGACAACACGAGTAAAACGGAGAAAAGAGCAGCTCGGAACGTATTAAAAGTATTAAAACTTTTAATCCTAATTTATTTTCTTTTATTACTACCTCATATTGCAGGTTCCAAATTGTCAATTGTGCAACTGAATCATCAAGGGCAGCATCAAAATAAATGTCAAGGTTCGATTCCAATTGAGTTTTTACACAAATATCATGGGAATATTTGGGCATAAACAAAAATATTAAAAAGAAACAAACACGTACCAATTACGCTGCCACATTTTTTATTATTTTGGTAGTTATTGGGAGTGTTTAATTTACAGAGAAAGATACTGTCCATATCATCCAAAATTGTGAAAATGTTGTGATTATCATATTCACCAAAATTGTGCATCTCTGAATCAAATCTTTCCGTAATTTCTGGAGATTACACGATGGTTACACTACTGAAGGAACTCACCCAGCACTGCACACACTAAAGGCCGAGAAGGGATGTTTTTATCCGTTGCTTTCTTTCTGTGTCTCATAGGCTGGAAAAAAAAAACCCCCCACAGTCTCAACATTAATATGCAGATAAAATAAACAGAATCAATTCACAAAATCACAAATCTGCCAGTGCTAATCTGCTTCTTAATCAGTGCTAATTCATTCTAAAGGAATTAAAACCACAGAAAGACAATGACGACATGGAAACCAGTCATTGAAAATTAATTTGTGAGTCTTTAAAAATAAAAAACATCCAATGTTTCCTTGTGCTATGCATTAGGAAAGAAAAAAAAAACAAACAAACAGTGAAGTGGACCGGTGGCCAGCTTGACCGAGTTCAGTTTTATAAAGTAAGTACCATAGTTCAAAATGTCATATCACTTTATATTCATCTTTTGGTATAACTGTTGTTTTTCTAAAGTCATGATTAAAGAACAGTAAAAAAAATACTACTATATGTTAAATACAAAATTAAAAACTAAAATCTGAAAAATGACCACCACCCCCAGGCCACGGTAAAATGATAAAAAGTTGACCTAAAAAAAAATGAGGCTGGGGAGCACTGATGTAGAGAAGCTCTCTGCTGCCATCTAGTGGAACAGCCTGCCAAACTATCACATTAAAACCACCGTTACTGAAGACTGGTGTGATAAAAAAAAAATCCCTTTTAAATTTTAATTTTAACAAAAAATTATCGATTTAAAATATAGACTTCTAAACCACGCCAATCAAGTTGACTAAAATCCCAGCATGAACGGACACTTTACCATTCTATGCAGGTTGACCCTGAAGTTCATGTTGTCATCGTGGAGAAAGGCATCAGCGTACTGGTCCTGTTCAAGAGATTAGGAGTGAGCAAAACCTTCACGGCCACAGAACAAACCTCAGTGAATTACCTCGGCTATACACGTCAGAACGATAAGACACAGCCTGGCACTGTTGAGTCTGTGCTCATCTAGAGATTAAAACAAAAATACATGAAAAGTCTGCACAGAAAGGTAAAAAACGAACAATAGTTGTTAAACTGAGTTTGTAAGTACGTGGAACATTTTTATGTACAGCATTTACATGAAAAGCAATTTATAACTAAAAAGTGAAATGAAACACATTGCTCCGAATAAACCATATAACACTATACTATAATTTAAACCATACAAATGCGTTAAAAAATAAATATAATAATATGAAACAACAAAATGTCACTAAAAGGTTTCCGGGTCTGGTTTATGATTAAATACATCGTCTACGTCTGAAAAAAATGACAACTAAAAGGAAAATCTCTTGCCTTTAGTGTCCTGGATTACAATGGATGAATATTTAAGAAAAGTTATCAGTAGATTACTAGTCTGCGAGTTTGGGTCCAGAGGAAACTCGGGATTATTCGACACTGCAGAGAAAATGGAGAATTACCAGTATTAATATTACAAACACATATAAGCATCTTTTAGGGTTTTTTTTTTCATTAAATAGTGTTCAGAATATTTAAAAAAAATGAAATTACCATGTTTAGAAAGTACTTAAAGCCAAAATCAAAAGAATAATAAATTAATAAAAACTGAAGAATTTAGCCATGTTTGTTACTTTGGTTATAGATTAACAGTGTATTGTAATAACCACCTAAAACTAACCAGACAGTTATTACACCTGAGATATGGTCAGTGTGCTTTGTATAACTAACTTTCTAAGAGCATTAATTACACTTAACAGCCATGTTATTCTCTACACTAGTCCAATTGGTTGTCAATGCAAATTTCTCAGTCAGCCAATCACATGGCAGCGTCGCGATGCATTAGCCATGTAGATATGATCAAGTCAATCCGCTGCAGTTTTTTAACGTGACATGGCATTTCTGAACACACGACACTCAAATGTTCAAGCTGAAGGGCTCCTGTCATCTAACAACAGGAAACAGAGGCCACACTTAACACACGCTCAGCAAAATTAGCCAACAGAAGATTGGAAAAACGTAGTCGGGTCTAAAGAGTCTCAATTTCCGCTGTGACTTTCGGATGGTAAAGTCAGAATTTGGCATCAACACCATGAAAGCAGAGATCCGTCAAAGCAGAGTATTGTTGCTGACCATGTCAGTCCCAAACCCAATCTGGCACTAGTAGGGTGTATTAAAGTAGCAAGTGAGTGTATTTCTAAACCGATCTGAAGAACCTACTTTCAAGTGAGGGTGGCGTTGTTCCGAGCGGGGTCGTCGGTGACGCTGGCACGGGGGTAGTGGGTGTCGGTGCCATGTCGTCTGGATGGCTCTTGACAGGAGGAAAATTAAATCATGAAACAACAAAATGACGAATATTTTCACATATGCGACTTACAAAATTGACAGTAAGCCCCAGAAATAATTAATCAGTGAACTTAAGCGTACTGATTAAAATCCTGTTGCACTCTTGCGACTGAGAGACTTTAGAGAGTTTGCTTTTTTCTTCCCACGATGAGTCACAATCACAACAACTATACTGTATTTACGCGACTATAAGCACCCACCTGGTTTTCAGGCACAAAAAATTTTTTTTATTAATGTTTCTGGTTCAATTAATTTTCTTTTAAAGTTTTTCTTTTTTGCTATTAAAAGTACTATTTCACAAACCTAACTCGTGACTCGTATCACTTTGATATCGTTTTACTTGAATAACAGATGACAAAAGTTGATTCCAGTGATCAAAACGTCATTTCCCAAGATCATTTGCTCCAGTTAAACGCCACCGCGAAGGATTATTATCCCCTGGGTAGCAACCGAGCGTTTTGATTGTGTCTGTTCCTTGGATTATTTTTTACTTCTTGTCTGTGTTCTTCATTTTTGACTGTTTCGACTGCAATGACACATTGGACTTGTACACACACTGAATAATATAAGGTGAACATTCAGTACTCACTTGTGCAAGAACTGTGATGAAGTTCCTGTTGAGATGTACAGCCTCATACAGCGCAAGCAGAATGGCTTCATTGGTTCTAAGGTTAAGCAATCAAAACTTCACTTTGTGCCACAGAGTAATCCATATCCATATCCATAAAATGTGCCGATTATGTTTTACTTACTGCACCGACAGCTTCTCATCCGCATCAGCGATAAACATACTGCCGACCTGACGAGTACAAACTCATTATTAGCGCTCACTTTTTTTAATGGCAACACCACATTAAATGTCATTCTTTTATAAAGTGCTCAAAATTCTATGATATATGTAGAGCAGCACAATTCTGGATGAAATGAGAATCACTAATTTTTTGCTTAGAATTAAAAAAAAAAAAAATCACAATTTTTTTTTCTTAACCCTGTACATCAGATTGTCAAAGAGCAATAGAATACAGGTATTACTCTTTGCTTTAAATTTAAATACATGTAAGGTAAAATAATGTAATGTAAAAGCAACAATGTCATAAATATTTTAAATCTTTCATAATCCTTTTAATTTATGCAAAATATAGATATGAAAATATAGAATATCCAGAAAATATAAAGTATAAATCGAGATTGCTATCTTTTAATGATTCATTGTGGAACTCTGATAATAATGTATAATACAATAGTAATATTTACTACATATAATGCTTTATCAGTTCCATAAAAACAACACTAAGATTTCACAGCACTATTATCTATTAAAGCTCTATGATCTTTACTTATCTGGTTGTTTTATCTAGATTGGATTCAGAACAAATCTCCTGTGTGGTGGTTGTTCATACCATGTTGGTAAGAGTGGAGAAAAATCCACCCTGGTTGTCTTCTTCTTTGTCTTTATACTGTCTGTAGATCAGATCAGATCAGACTCACCAACAACTGCTCACGGAGAAGATTAAAAGCCGTACCTGTTGTAGTCAGTAAGTGCGTGGTGAATGACCATTCCCATCCCCTGTGTAGAGGCGAGAACAGATTGGTCAAACTTCCACGTGGAAATAATTCTACTGGGAATTTTGTAAAAGAATACTCACATCCAGGGTCGGCTCGTCATCTAGAATGGACAGTTTTACGATATAAGGGTTCACAGACTGAAATAAAAACAGAAAAAACCAGAAGTCTTGTAAATAATGTTAATAAAATGTACTGTATTTCCAACAGTGAATTAGGTCTGTGTGTGTGAGTGTGTGAGTGTGTGTGTGTGTGTGTGTGTGTGCGTGCGTAACTTCACTAGACGGTTAAACATAGCTCACAATTTCTATACTGCCCCTAGTGGCCATGTTGACAAACTCACTCACTTTACTTAAAAAAAGAAGGTTTAGGTTGTGATATAGCCAAATACCGCTTTAATTGTGTACATATAGCAGGATGAATTGGACATGGGGTCATTTCACCTCATATTTCCTGTAGTTCACCAGAAGAGCCAATAGAACAACGGCATCGTAGCCATGCTGCACTCGACTGGGCACAGCAGACAGAATCTGTGAAAAGGTGACGGAATCATGGATAAAAAAAGTGCATCTTTTATTCAAAGTTTCTACTAAACATATACATTGAAATTACGTGACGAAAACAACCAGATGTTTTTACCTGTAGAATGGCCTCAAAAATACTATTGATCATAACGTACTCCAGTATTGTGTTTTGGCTGATATTATCTGTAACCTGAAAAGCAAAAACACACAGTTTATAACCAGGTTTGAAATCCAGTTTAAACTTGATTAAAAATGAAACGTCCAATTTTATCGAAGACTGGATTTTGTGATATAAAATTTTACTTCATGTGTCTTTCAATTGTCAAGTGAAAATGAACAATTTACGTCTTTATACAGTCACTCTCAGTGGTGTGAAGTACCTGAGTAAACTTAATAACTTTGTAATGTAAGTACTTTTGGCTAGTTTGTACTTGTACCGAATATCAAAAATCTGAGCAACTTTTACTCTCTACTTGACTACATTTGTGATTGAGTATCTGTATCTTTACTCCACTACATTTGAATAGACACTTACCGTTACTCGTTACATTGTGATTGTGTGCGACAAGTCGCCATCTTTTTCTAACACGGTTAATTTCTTTGGTGGACGAGGATATCGCCGTCTGCAGGATGCTGAAGGTACTGGATGCTATTTATCAGTTAAATCACGTGACTTTTTGTTCTGCCTTTTTGAAACATTGAGGTGTTAAATTAAATTTTTACATATGGAAAAATAACCTCATAAATAAAGAGTTCCTTTTTTTCACATTGCGTGGTGTTTTTCCCGCCTAAATTCAATACGAGTAAAATTCTTTTACGTAAGTCACCAAGGAATTGGTAACTAAATAATTTTCTTACAGTAAGGTATCTGTACGCTTACTCAAGTACACTCTTTACACCTCTGGTCACTATAAATCACAACTGTTGCTATAATAAAAGTTAATTTTGTGGTTTTTAACTTACAGTGACTAGACACAGCAGGAGCTTCAGGCATAAACTCTTCAGACTCTCTGAACCATCACCACACAGCAGACTGTCCAAGCTCTCCATCAGCTCCTGCAAACACACTGTGGTCAGAACGTGTAAAACAACAGGAGGAAGAAAACACCGAACTGACCTTCATCCTCAGCTCAGCTTTGTCAAAGCCCATTAGCATATTGATGATGTCAAAGCCAGTGGTAGATTTGTTCTTTTGGTGAACCCCTCGGAAAAGTGCACAGAGTGTCTGAAAACACAGGTGGATTAGATTTCTTTTTTCTTAAAAAAAAGAAAAACAAAAATAGTTCTGACAAATATATAAAAAAAAAAAAAAAAAAAAAAGATTTACTGACAAATTTTGGGTTGGGCAACGAAATAAACAAAAACGCAAGCAAGTAGTGTGGTCACAATACTAGAAAAACTGCAACAATGTTAGGGCCTTTATTGCTTTATTTTTTTGGGAAAAAACAAACATAAGTCTGGAAAATAAAAATGTGTCGAAATAAAATAAATAAATTGGCACAAGCTAAAAAAAAAAAGAAAAAAGCTATACTTAGGCGCTTTTTTAAAAACTAGTGAAAACAAAATTTGAGTTTTGTTGGTAGAAGCTCTCCATTTCAGGCCAAAAACGCGTGTAAACGTGAAAGAGTACAATATTTGTATATACCCCCAACACGTTTTGTGAATAAAAAATTTCGTTTGCAAACTAAGACAATGCTAAGTTATTAATATTTAGCGCAAAAGCTAAATATTTTTAGGAAATCTTTAGGATTTTGAAAAAGATTTTACCTGAAGTGCATTGACTACTTTGATCTGGTGCTCCTCTCCCAGGGCTTTAACACAATGATGGAACAAACTATTAATGTTGTCTTTAATTTTCATGACTTCATCGCCATCCAAGGACTCCAACTTCCCTTCCAGATACTCCAGATTTACCTGTGAGATAAGTCAATAATGGGCATTTCTGCGCGCGCACACACAGACACACACGGCTTGCTAAAACAAAATGACTCTAATCGCTATTATATTGGAGATCACAATTCAAGATATTATCACAATTCCTCTTTATTTTATCCATAATGTAACGTACAAAAAAAAACCTCAGTGAGTGACATTACAATGCGAGAGAACAGTATGTTTCCAAATACAAATACACGTCTTAATTTAACAGATTTGTGATTGGTTGGGTTGTACAAACTCTAACATGTACAAACACAAAAGTGAGACGTCTTAATTTATAATGAAATGTATGCAAAAATCTGCAAATATGGCAGTGCATGTGTGTTCATTTAAATATCGAGCTGGTGTCTATACAAGCCGCATTTGACCTCTAGACCAGACTTTGGACATAATAATAATACCGTAATAACAGTAACAGATTTTATTTAAGGCGGCAGTAGATGAGTGCTTCCTGAGGAAGAAAAACGAAATCCAAACAATGAGCTGACACTGACCTTCATCAAAAAAAGCTCATCCCAGAAACGAGAATTGTTTTTAGTGGGGTCTTCCCTCTAAAAAACAAATTGAGAAAATATCAACCCTCTGAAACATCCAAATCAGAACAACATTATGTTTATTTAGGTCCTGGTTTCTTGATAAGTCGGCAGATTAATTGCATAAATCCAGTAACTCACCACAAAGATCTCGTCATACATCAGCACCACTTTTTCCTTCAGAGGCTTCTTAGAAGATGATGTTCTCCTCAGCAAACCAGCTTTCTTCTCGGTCTGGGCCATGGTCACTTCTCTGCAATACAGACAAAAACATCCATATGGGGGAAAATGTGCTGCATTCAAACACGTTTAAACACGAACTAAAAATAATAAAAATGTGAACAGTGGTGGTTTCAACACGTTTAGTAGTAGTAGTAGTAGTAGTAGTAGTAGTAGTAGTAGTAGTATATTGTTACATATTACAGCACTGGGGTACAAAATTGTAACGAAATGTGCTCAGAAAATCGGTACTTTAACTTTAAAAAAGCTTTGTTTACCTTTCTCAGGCAGATTAGCATGATAGCATCACTAGCTTCTTAGCGTATCAGCACATCCACTGAAAGTTTCAAACTCTCCGAATCGTCAAAAAATCAACACAAATATGAGATTTATACGACAGTTGGGCGTTTCTGCAGCCGACGGAGTCTAACTAACCTAGTTAACTAGTTAAACTGTGCGGCTACAGGAGTTAGAAGTAACACTGACTTACTTCACTGAGTTCGAGTATTTTGTGATTAATTCGAGTCTTTAAGTCATATTACGATAAAAAGCTCGTACCTGAGGAAATGTGTCGCGCTGTCTATCCCATTACTCCTGACACAGAAGGGCTGCTGATTTCTGTCGCAACGTTTCCGGTCAGAAGCCTATCCGCCTGGACGCTTACGTCACATCCGGTGTATTTTCCTTTCAATATGCAGAACTCCAAAATGTGTTCCTTTTTATTTGCTTTTTTTTACATGTTTTTTTTGTCACAACCTCTTTTGCGGAGCGTTCATTTAGACCAATTTAACGCGATTTGGTTCTGCCTCTGCTGTTAAATGTGTCCCAGCAAAAAACACAAAATGTGAACGAATTTTAATTGTGCTCATTAAAATTCATTTAATAAATTAAACACATCAATGCACCCATATTTTACCACTTATTCCATTTCTGGGTCGCGGGGAACAGGAGCCAATCTCAGCAACTCAGCGACTGAGGCGGGACACACCCCTTGAAAATAATAATAATAATAATAATAATAATAATAATAATAATAATAATAATAATAATAATAATAATAATAATAAAAAATAATAATTTAGATTGACAAATAAGTTTTTAATAAGTTTTAGATTGACAAAACTGATTACACTGAATGTTAGGAATTGGTGTTTTTGAATCTTTCATATTAATAACAGACTTATTTAAACTACATTTATCTCTCTTTTCTTTTTAACACGCAGGATGTGATTAATCTAGACTGCTTGTTCAATTGTAGAGTAAAAGCACAAAGTGTCTAATATTGATGGAAATTTCAATGTTAATACGTAATAGAATTTTTAATATTATTATATGCAATATTATTTTGAATAATTGTATATGCAAATTCACTTTTAAAGACGGAGGCTCACATGTACTCTAGTTAAGTCATTTTCAGACAGTACGATGGAGCAAATTTAAAATTTTAAATGTCAAGGACAGTAGTGCATCTTTCAGTGATAGAAAAACACAATTCATTCCGTGTTTATTAAATATGTAGAGTGGCACGATGGAGCAGTGGGTAGCGAGGAAGATCCGATCCAGACTCGTGGTGTCAGTTTGAGGTCCGGTCAGTGGTTTGCATGTTCTGTGTGGAGTTTCTAAGTTCTCCCTGTGCTTGCATAGGTTTCCTCTGGCTTTTTCCCCACATTCCAAAAACATGTTTCAGATTAATAAGGATTGGAAAATGTATTTCCAATTCCTAGAGCACAATTTTCCCTATAATAATCCCACAGATTATTATCCCACAGATTATTATCCCCTGGGGAGCGACCGAGCGTTTTAATTGTGTCTGTTCCTTATGGAATCAGATCAGTGCCCGACAATATGGGAAAAAAATTTCGAAGAAACGAACGAAAATGTTTCACAATTACGTTTGTTTTTTTATTTTTCTTTACGTTTTCGTTCGAAACTTTTTTTTTTGGCTCTAATCTGATTCCATTTTTTTTTTTTGCTCCTTGCCCGTGTTCTTCATTTTCGACTGTTTCGACTCTTTCTGCGATGACACATTGGACTCGTTTGCAGCCAGTTGCACTAAGCTAAGCTAAGGTTGCGGTTTGTAGTCTCTGTTTGTTGTAATATAAATTATTGTACTGTATTTAGTTTAATTTTACTACTTCTAGTGTTACTTTGGCTCTGTTAAGTGTTGCATAGTTTCAATATCTGATGCTTTACAATGTAACATTTTTAACAGTAGGTGGCGCCACTCACCCCAAATTGCAACTTTGAAGCAAGAGGGGAAAAAAACAGTTTGGAAAGGCTCAGGAAAAATCCTTCTAATAAGAGCACACAATAAGATCGGAAGCACCTCGTGCTAGAGAAACAACGGCTTTTGAATTTACAGTGGAATAAAACGCACAGGGTAAGCATTTCCAGCTACTTTGCACCAGAACTCGTTTTGTTTTTTGTGTGGGGAAAAAAATAATATACTTGTAGTAGTGTATTGATGTTTTTTAATACAATATTCTTTCTGTGTGTTTTCGAACACAAAATCTCACCATAACAAAAAATATCAGTGAAAGGGCAAACAACAGATTAACCAATGGTTGAACTAGTCACGTTAAAGAACTAAACACACACAGAAAGCAACGTAACGTCTCAAAAGTTGAAAATACACGTTAGTTGATATGTACAGTGAAGGAGAGGAAAGTGTGATTACACAAATAGGGCTTTTTGTTCAACTATTTCCCGTAATTACTGGAAGCGGCTGGAGGGTTTTCTCAGAGAAACATGGTGTCAAAGCACTAGTCGCTACTTGCCTTTAGTTCCACTACGTTTGGTATAGTGGCAATAATACACTACTGTATTAAACCGGACTATTCTATTCTAGGATCTACTCGTCCTACCACTGTTTCAAAAAAACTGTAAAAACTCAAAAGACCAATCAGTTGTCGTTATTATGAGGCAAAAGCTGCTAAACTCAATGTCGCACTATTTAATTTCTCTAAATAATTTCCCACACAGCTAAAATTAGACGACCACCTTATGATAATCATAAGAATGCGCCATGGAGTAATTACATTAACTGGGTGAATTGTCACAATCTGGATTTGTGCCGCTATGTTATCGACTGGCCAGTTTGCTGCAGAACAAAAACAAACCCTTTGTCTTGTTAAAAACTATCATATTTTTGTTTTTCTCGCTGTTTTAGATCATAATGCTCAAGATCTGTTTGTGTCTAAGTGTTGCCATTCAGTTTGGAGTGTCCCAGGAGGCCGAGGAGCCGATCACATACATGGCAAGTAATAAAAAGCGCATTATAGTACGCATAGTTCAACAGTTTTTTCAGGAATGCTTTTTAGCTCTGAGATGGTGTCTTAAATGAATGCATGGAGTGCCCTATAGTGTCATACAGTTCATTATACTGTAAATATAGAATAGTTTTATTACATTTATTCCAATATAAGCACCCCTTTATTTCAAATTTGCTAAAATGCTCAAAAATTTGGGGGGGTTCTTATAATTTCAAATTTACCATTTCATTTGCCGATTTCAAATATACGCGTAAATATAAGTCCACATTTTTCCCTATTTCAAGTCAGGAACAATCACAAATAAACGGAAACAATGGAGGATTGTGGGAGTTGGGGTTTTAAAGACTAGAATTTTAATAGATTTTTATAGATTTTTAGACTAGAATTTTTTAATAGATTTTTTTAACTATTATTCAAGTGAAAACGACATTGAAGTGATAATAGTCACCAGTTAGGTTTGTTAAATACAGAAAGAATAGTTTTTTAAAGAGAAAATTATCATAATTTAACCAGAAAATGTTTTTTTTTTTTTGCCATTTTTTCTATTGTGATGTTGTCATGAAAAATCATGGGGGTGCTTATATTCACGTAAGTACGGTAATTAGTAAAGTTAGTACGGAGCTAATCGCAGAATCATTACCTGGATTTGTTTGTATCCTGTTGCTACTTTTTACTGTATTTATTGTATAAAATACATTTTTACTTTTTCTTTCAAAACAGCTTCTGATTGGCCTGTTTATGTTTTACAGTGTACTGAAGGTTATGCTTTTGACACTGAGAAACAAAGCTGCAAAGGTCGGTCTCTCTCTCTCTCAACACACACACACACACACACACACACACACTCAGCCATTGTGTTTCCTACAGACATAGATGAGTGTGAGACCGTCCCGGACGCCTGCAAAGGAGGCATGAAATGCATCAATCATTTCGGCGGATACCTGTGTCTGCCCCACAACGCCCGGATCATCGTCAGTAACGGCGAAGAAGAGGCCACAACCGCCCCGCCACCAGAGGAAGGGCCCGGGGTCTTGCCGTTTGTGCCCCCCAACTCACGGAATAATTACCCAGGAGTCATTCAGAGTGCACACTCGATCCAGTGCGGCGTTGGTTTCACGCCCGACGCTCAGAACTACTGCAGAGGTGAGGCACGACTTTTCACTTTCCCCGGAAAAATTGTATACCTGCTTATATTTATTTTACCTTTGTGTACAGACCATATTTTTAGGACTACCTTTGTGTACATACAAAGCATATACAGTGAATGTATATGTATATGGATATGTATGTATGTGTATATACTTATACAGTATATTCTTTCTTTGTTTTTCTTTTTTCTAAATTTTATTTCAAATTATTGTAAATCAAGAGTTGTGTTCCAGAGCATGAAACAAAAAAGAATTTTTGAACAAAGAATTTCTGTTTCTGAGATTCTGATTAAATACTTACCGGTAAATACCGTACTTATGTGAATATAAGCACCCCTGATAACTTGAATAACAACCCCCTGATTTTTCAGGCACAAAAAAAAATTAACTTTTTCTGAAATTTTTGAAAGTTTCAACTGTTTCGACTCTTTCTGCGATGACACATTGGACTCATTTGTAGCCGGTTGTGCTAAGCTAAGTCGGTCGTGGTTTGTAGTCTCTGTTTGTTGTAATATAAATTAATGTACTGTATTTAGTTTAATCTTACTTTTTCCAGTGTTATTTTGTCTCTGTTAAGTGTCGCGGTGTGTCTAATGTTTCTTTATTTCTGTGATTGAGTATTTTTAGCTACTTTGTGGTTGTACTGAGTATCAAAAATATAAATAAATTATTACAAACCAATACATTTTCGCAATCAATTGTACAAGTACTAATACAAGTACAAATACAATGCTCAGTGTTTCAATGTCTTAAGAATGTTTTTCAGTTTTTTTTATGTGTTTGTCGTATTTTACTTATGTATACATATTGTATATTTACAAAATTGACTTCACACCTCACCGACCATTAATTAAAATAATATAGACGCACACGCACGCTGCTGCGTGAAGACGACACGTTTCTGTTTATTTGTGATTGTTTAAAAACGGAAAAATCGGGGCTTATATTAACGCACGTTTTTGAAATCGCCGATTATAAGCACTTCCCAAGTTTTTGACCATCAAAAATTTGAAGAAGAAAAAAAAAATGGGGTGCTTATATTCGCATAAATACGGTAAATCAAATACTTGATTTCTTTGAACAGTTTTATAAAAGGATGCCACTGGAATACTGAAATTAGGAATTTACGCGCACACACACAAACCCGGAGCAGTGGGCAGCCTTAAACCGTGATGCCGGGGGTCTAGTTCAAGGAGACTGAGTTGTAGAACCTAATGGACCGGGATTCGAACCTGCAACTTTTGGGTGGCAGGTCCAACTAGTCAGTGTCACTAGTTAATAATAATAATAATAATAATTGAACCTTTATTAGTCCCTCAGTGGGGAAATTTTTTCTCTGCATTTGATGATGACTGGTAATGAAGTGGTTAATTGTAAGTATTTACAGTACGTTGATATTGCTTTCTACCCAGCCTGGGCAAATTTAATAGTTATAAAGATAGAACCAATGTTAAGTTGTGCCACAAATTCTTTTTTTTTACTATATTGCCTTACTTGTTTTTTAATTTTTCCATAAAATGTTACAATCATGTATTTGCTTACACCAAAATATTGCCAAAATATGACATTGCATTAACAGTCATGGTCTCATAATATTTAAAGTAATTTTTTGTATTCATTATTGCTATAGTTGGGTTTTCAAACAGATTTCGCTGCACCAGAGACAGTATAATAATACCTGCAGAGTCTTTACTTGTCTGGTGGAGGCACGACTTTCTGGGCAAAGTGAAGTTTTTCTTATCCGGACTTGATAGAGGCCTCAGTCATGTCACGGCATGCAGACACCTCGTGCTTCCATGCCAGCAAACAGTTTAATGATTGCATAAACCAGTAAGGATTAACTGAATAACAGGAATAGTTCAGACCTCAAATCAGTTTCTCACTGAAACAAACAACAAAGAAGCGTTGCTCGCCACTCGCCATGAAATCATTTTCATATGCAAATACATGATCCAAGTCAGATTTCCACATAAAACCGTTTTATTTCTACCTAAAAGAAATGAATTAAAGCTTAATGCTCTAAACTGTATATGCATAACTTTTTGCGAGAAATTGCTTACTTGTATTTTAGCTGAATGGAGACACTTTGGCATATTAATGATGCTTTTGACGACATGATTGAATATCAACTGCCACAGTATGGCGTGCACAGATATGTTGGTGTCTGGAACCATTTCAAAATGTCTAAAAAGTTATTAGAGTTCTTAAATAGACCTCCTTAAATTTTAATTACCGTAACTAAACAAAACGGGAATTTGGCTCTAGCTCGCTGCTCACCTGATGGAAAAGCCATTCAGAAAAAGGAAAATTGGATGGATGGATGAATGGAAGATGAATGGATCGGTTGATAGATGTAGGATGAGTAGATGGGTGGATGGATGGGTTGATGGATGAGTTGATAGATGTGGAATGAGTAGAAGGGTGGATGGATGTGTTGATGGTTGGTTGGTTGGATAGATGGATGAATGGATCGATGGATGAATGGATCGGTTGATAGATGTAGGATGAGTAGATGGGTGGATGGATGGGTTGATGAATTGGTTGATAGATGTGGAATGAGTAGAAGGGTAGATGGATGTATTGATGGTTGGTTGGATTGTTGGTTGGTTGGCTGGACAGGTGGATGAATGAATGGATGATGAATGGATGGGTTGATGGTTGGATAGATGGATGAATGGATGGATGGAGGAACAGATGGATGATGAATGGAGGGGTTGAAAGATTTAGGATGAGTAGATGGGTGGATGGGTGGTTGATGGATGCGTTGATAAATGTGGAATGAGTAGAAAGGTGGACGTACATAGATGGATGATGAATGCATGGGTTGATGGTTGGTTGGTTGGTTGGTTGGTTGGTTGGTTGGAAATATGGATGAATGGATGGATGGATGATGAATGGATGGGTTGATAGATGTAGGATGAGTAGAAGGGTGGATGGATGGGTTGATGGTTGGATAGATGGATGGAGGAATGGATGGATGATATATGGATAGGTTGATAGATGTAAGATGTAGATGGGTGGGTGGATGGATGGGGAAAAGGGATTTCTCCTTTACCACAAGCCGTTTGGGTCAAAGCTGTTGTTTAACGTGCCAATCTAATCCACGCATCTTCTCCACCTACTAACTAGATAATTGGCCAAACTCTGGCCTTTTGAGTTGTACGCACACACGGCTAATGTTGTGAAGCTGAGGTGAAATGACAAAACACCTCACCTTTATCTGCTCAGCAAGTGGTTCATGCACCTCACACTCAACTTGGACGTTTCCATGGCAGCAAGACTCATAAGCTTAGAGTTGTTCATGTCATCAGCAGTTACCTGGTTGGCCTTCTGAAGTTTCTGTTCACCAACAGCTCATTTAAAACTAAAGAAGTAGGACGACATGTTTGAAGAAAACATCCATGAGTAGCCTGTCAGTGTCATAGCTTGGAGAAGAAGGACATAAGCCATTCAGAATCCCTCATTGTGTGAGGCCTGGATGAGATCTTTTGGCGTGGACTTTTATTGTTCTCCTCAAGCTTGCGGGGGTTTCATCTGGATCTCCACTTTCCTTCCACAGTCCAACATTTCACATGGAAAATTGACCTGAGGAGTGAGTGAGAGTTTGAATGTGTGTGTCCCTCATTGTGATTGGTTGGCCATCAGTGACTGGTTGGCCACCACAACCTGGAAATGACATTGACAATGGATGGATAGACAAGAGTATGTACGCATACAGCTGTTTGGTAAACAACACCTGACAACACTGACATGAAATGATGCTATAGGGAATTCTGGGAAACAGAGTTTGTAAACCCATAAAACAGTGTAGTCGACATCCTGTAGGCTCAGTTGTTGGTTCTAATGGACAAATCTGCTTTTTTGAGAGTCTAGTTTTACTGTTTAAATGAGTGAAAATCCTTCATTTTCTATCCCCAGATCACTGTGGTCAGAACTCTTCATTAGACAATGTGATAGTCTTTGTTTCTGCACAGCACGCCACGGATGTTTGGTGTAGAGTTTAATTCACAAGACGTGTCCTTGCACATGAAAAACATTTCTGTTTTGTCTATTCCTTTCTCGTCCTAGTCTCAGAAACATAAACTCCACCCACATTTTTGATGAGCACAGACGAGCATCGATAGCAGTATTTCTGCGTTCACTTAAATTAGTTTGACTGACCATTGAATTCATAATATTTAAAGCAGATTAGTAAAACCAGTTTGTTCTGGTTAAGTTATTAACCAGTTCTGATTTAGATCCGCAATTTTTATGAATTAAAGCACATACACCAGGAATGATGAACTAGGGTCAACATAATCACAAAAACCGTATTTGTGCACATACATTTCCTATAAAAAATTAATAATATAAAAAAAATATAAAAAAAATCGTTTTTCCACGATTGAGACGTTGGCTGGTTTTGGAATAAAACAAACATAATATTCTCACTTTTTTAGTCTTTTCCTTGCTGCACTTGTTGCGTAGTCCTGCAGCATTTTCTAACAATCTCCCTGGTCCTGTAAGGGCCGGGTGTCTCACAACAGACGTCAGGTAACGTAACAGACAAACCAACAAACAACAAAACAATCCAGCGGAAAACAAAGGAAACAACAGCTTTAAATACAAGAACCGACAAACACACAGTCAAAGACACAGGTGAACAGAATTAAATCTTTTTTAGAATTAAATCTAAAAAATATTGGTTTGGTGGCCAACCAATCAAAGAGCAGGACACAGAGACACACATTCACACTTGAAATGGAATCTATTTCCAGTTCACCTGAAACTCATGTTTCTAGACTGTTGGAGGAACCGGGCCTGAAACGAACACCTCGAGTCTCAAACGAATCTTTCATGCTGTGAGGCGTCAGCACTGCCCACTGCTCCACCTATTCAAAGTGTTTTGTACTTTATAACTCTGAGCGTATTTTTTCTGCCTGTTTTCCAGATGTGAACGAGTGTGTCACTTCGAGCCCCTGCCAGCATCAGTGCTATAACCTGGTTGGCTCGTTCATCTGCCAGTGCGACGTGGGATACGAATTGGCCTCAGACTCTGTTTCTTGTCAAGGTGACTGAGACATTTCAGTTTTTATATTTATTTCTAGCCTTTAAAAAAAATTTAACTTTCAAGATCTGCCCATCTTTCAATCAGCTTTTAAACCTAAATAATGACAATAATACAAATTAAAAACTATTTAGTTACAATTTTGGAATTTACCCCAAAAAAATAGCTATAAAATGTATTTGTCTTTGTTTTGATCTTTTAAAAAAATGTAAAGAGGTTTTGAAAGGTCTTTGTCTCCACTGGCTAAAAGTTATTTTTTTTTCTGACAGAAAACGCTCTTAACAATGTTTTAATTGTTTAGTTTTAGTTGTTAATTGTTTCTCGTTAGTTTACATGGAGTTTGAGGAACCATATTTGTATTCTTCTCAAGATGAGAAGATATACATCAACTTTAGGAATGTAAAGGAAAAGTTCAATGACATTCGTATTCCTCGTATTTTTGAAAGTCATTGTGATGACGATTAAAGACTTCCCTGCACATTAAAATGATGCATTTCTTGTTACAATTAATGAACATTTTTTGAAAATATCATGCACATTTCTTGAACATTTCATGCACATTTCTTTAATATGTTTTGCACGTTTGATGCACATATCTTGAACATTTTGTGCAAATATGTGTATTTCATGCACAATTCATGCACATTTCATGCAAATATCATCCACAATTCTTTCACATTTTTTTTTGCACATTTTCTGCAAATATCATGCACATTTCATGCACCCTTGACGAACATTTCTTGCACAATTCACACACAATTCTTGCACTCTTGTGTGTTTTCTAGACATCGATGAGTGCGAATACTCAAACTACATATGTCAGTTCCAATGCATGAATCAGCCGGGGGGCTACACGTGTGTCTGCCCAGAAGGTTACCAGCTCCAAGGCTCACGCATGTGTCAAGGTAGATCTCCCATTCTTATCAAATATACAAGCAGCCTAAAACTCTCGAGAATCTTGACAGATATCAATGAATGCGAAGCTGGACAACACAACTGCAGAGATGATGAAATGTGCTGGAATTTCTACGGAGGATTTCGTTGCTATCCCAGAAACCCTTGCCTTGAGCCTTACGTAAAAACCGGAGAAGGGTGTGAATATTTCCCTGGATTGTGTTGTGGAATAAGAAGCGTACGGATCTGATATAATTGTGCTTTTTGTCTTTCTACAGCCGCTGTCGATGCCAGTCGCCGTCTGTTTGTCGAGGGATTCCGCCTGTTATTGTCTATAAATACATGAGCATTTTTTCAGATCGCTCGGTGCCGGCCGACATTTTCCAGATTCAAGCCACGAGCGTCTATTCCAACATGGTCAACACCTTCACCATCAAATCTGGCAATGAAGGAGGAGAGTTCTACTTGAGAGTAAGTAGGGTTCACAAAAACGATTTGGTGTAGGACTATTACACCACTAAATCTTGGGATTGATCCATATTGGTCCAATATGCCATTTCTAGCCAAATTTTGTCACAGATCCCGGCTTAAAGCCGGTCAGGACTTTTATGCTGAACGTTATCCAGACTCTTATTTTGAAGTATTTCTTGCCGCTGCCATCTTAGTTTATCCACATGCTTTCACGATCGTCTGTATCCAGCTGTTTTGTGTCACTGGTTAGTCGTGTAATTAAGTTCTCTCTCGCCTCCCGTCTTGTCATGTCATGTTACGTTTATGCCTTTTAATTCTGGATTAAATCTTTATTTTTTGAACCCTTAACCCCGTGTGCTCATCCTGGCTACTGCATGTGAGTCCAACCCTGTCTTGCTTTGGTGACAGTCGACTCTCCATGACTATTTTAAAATATATAAATAACAAATCTACCAGAATAACGGAAAAAAAGAAGCCTTAGCGACACTTAGTAGTGGCTAAATAACACTGAAAGAAATACAAATAAATTAAATGACATTAATTACAATTTAACAGTGGCTAAATAACACTGGAAGAAATACAAATAAATTATATTGAATAGAATAACATGGCGAACTCTCTGTCTGCAAGGGAACTAGTCCACGCAACGTGAAAACCGGAATATGCCGATATGTGTTTAAACTTGTTAAGTTAAAAAATCAAAGTTAGGTTTGTTAAATGAAGACTTGTTAAGTATTCAGCCTGAATTTTAGTCTTCTGGAAAGTCGGAACATCAGTATTGAGGTACTTGTGTTCACCTATTGATGGAATTTTTATTTTGTGCCTGAAAAATTAGGGGGTGCATTTCCCCCCATGTTTCTCATATCATATGTTTCTCATATTAATTTCCTAGATTACAAAAATTCCGAGTAACGAAATGCGTCACCGTGAAAATGTCACCCCGAATTCCAAACTACAGTATTTTCGCTATACAAAAGTACTGCGTCTTTTTCTTATTGCTAGCACGCATGGAGACTAGACATGTATAATACTGTTGATTATTCTTCTTTGCACATCAAATAAACAAAAAACAATTAAAACACTAGTTAGTTTCAGAGATCTTGCTTTCAACATATAATAAAAGCTTGTATTCTCCCAGAATGGCGATGTTTTATTTTTCTCCCGTAGAGCCGCCATCTTGGAATTATCGTCTTTAAATGACGTCATGCAAATCTCTAAGATTTAGAACAAGTGCTATGTAACATCTTTTAAATACATTTATTACCAATATTTTATCATTTATAAAAATATTTGTGTGAATTTGTGAAGTCATGGCACGGATGGATTGCATGTAAAACGCGGATCAGATAACGTAATTTTCGCCAAACTAATCGTCTCTCGGCACGGATTAATTTCGTAAGTCGGAGTGTCACGGTATTATAAACACAAACTTTAAACATCACTTGAGTCACTTTTTCTGTGTTTTTCTATCTTTATTGTATTTTTATCTTTTATATTTGTATTCACATTCAATCTTGTATATTTATCCTGCATTTCTCTTCCTTATTGTATTTTTATCTTTTTTATTTTTTCATATTTTATCTTTTCTCTATTTGTATTGTATTTTATTGCTTTTTGTATTTTATTGTATTTTATACAATAAACCCCTCCCCCAACTGTGTTTACATGCCGGGCGATTGCAAAATACATTTCACTTCACATTGTTGCAAAATAATTGTGGATGTAACAAATAAAATTTGAATTTGATTGGAATTTTACTAATTTGCAATCTAAGTTGCAAGAAAAGTGGACATTACTTTGATTTTTCTCTTTCATTTCTGATGCCCCCTGCTAAAAAATACTTTATCTAAAAAGTCAATTTTAACGTGTTTAGTCATTTTTCAATAATTCATGTTTTATTATTTTCCAGCGCTCCAGTAACGTGAGTGCCATGCTGGTGATGACCAAACCTTTGTCTGGACCCAGAGAGCACGTGGTGGATCTGGAGATGGTGACCCAAAGCAACGTGCTGAGCTACCGGTCCAGCTCTCTGCTGAGACTCACCATCATCGTGGGTCAATACCCGTTTTAATTGACCGTGCATGACTACCGTAAATGCTGGACTATAAGGTGCACCTAACATCCCTAAAAAGTGTTTGAAAATTGATTTGGCACATTATAAACTGGAAAAAAACACCATATTTACGCAAATATAAGCACCCGTATTTTCAAATTTTAGCTGCTCAAAAATTTGCTCTTTTAGCGCAAAGGCTCCTGGGGACCAGTTAGCAGCAAAGCATGATGGGAGGTGTAGTTTCCACCGCTAGAATAGATTATTGTTTTATTAGTTTTAAGTAAAACAAAGTGATACAAGTTTGGTTTGTTAAATAAATAAAAAATAGTAATTCAAATAGAAAATTTACTTATTTAGCCAGAATAAAAAAAAAACTTTTTTTTCCCCCTAATTTTTATTTTGTGCCTGAAAAATCATGGGGGTGCTTATATTTGCGTAAATGCGGTATGTGCTTTACATGAAAAAACATTAACAAAGTTTATTTTTTGTCATAATAAACATTGACATTTCATAAAGTCTGATTTAACACCAGTACTTTATTTTCGTTTTATGTTTGACGCAGCAAGTTGTGGATCATTTTAGGGTGAATGGTTGAAATAAAGTACAGTCATGCTAATCAGATCATGTAGTGAACCAGTTAGTACAATACAAGACGTTAATACAATACAACACGTACAGTTTGTTCAAATTATACATGTACTAATGATGATGATACTTTGTGCAGTATTTTGTTAGTGTATTGGCACTACCTGAGAACCACTGGTCCTGATAAAGGACGTTTTATTAGATTTGCTATCAGGATTTGTTTAATTAAATGCATAAAATGGTTGCAAATTCTCAGGTATGTCATTGTTTTCCTGTAAAATGGTGACGTGCATTACAAGAAAAGAACCTTTGAGCCTACAAATGACTTTGATGTTCAGATTTGTTCACGTTTCTACGTGTATTTTATTGTCCTTCTACGTTTTAATTTCCTTTCAATAGATGGAAATATAGCACCATTTATAAAAAACAGGTAGACCAAGATTTTAAATAAAAGCAGTGACTGTGATGTCTTTATGAAATGGATTTATTGGACATGCCAAAATGTATGTTTTTTTTCTTTTATTTCAATGTTCGAAATTTACACAAAGCAAAATTAAATGGATGAGATGTTACATTATTCTCATTTTGCTCGAATGTATTTATACTGTCTTTTTTTCAAACATGACTAAATGATAAATGCTTTTATGAAGAATCTTATAAATCTGAATCCACTATAAATTAAAATGAAAAATGTAAATAAAATGTACTTGCATAGCACAAAAGCTCTCTCAGTTTAAAACAGTCATTGACGTCTTTTCTGTCTGTTTTTTTTTTTTAAATATTGTGCATTGTAAAAAGCACTGAAATAAACTTTTCCATAACACTATTTTAGTTTTGCTATTGAATCTCAGTTTTTGTGTTGTCTACAAACAGCATAACATGTGAATTTCCCAAAATAACGCATGTGCGTGTATTTGGGAAATATGTCTCTGAACAGTGAATCTGAACACTGAACACAAATTGATTGAGTTTGTCAATATGGCCACTAGGGGCAGTATCGAAATGGTGTTCTGTATTTCAAGTGAAGTTACACACACACACACACACACACACACACACACACACACACACACACACACACACACACACACACCTTTTACCTTTTAACATTTGGAATCGTAGTTGTAAATATTTTATTCATAACAAACTGATTACATTCTTTACATTGTGTATCGATCGTTTGCATCTTTTAAAAATCTGTATTTATAATGTCAAAACCGTTGTTTTAATCAAGCAAAACGCGAAATGTATTGGGATATTTAGAAAAAAAATTAAATAACAGCGGCATCTGCTGGATAGATGAAGAATAAGAAACAAAGATTAGTGTACAGTACTTTTAAATCTCTAAAATGTGTAGTCAGAGTATTGTAAGAAATCTTAAACCAATTCGTCAAAGTACGTCTTTCCGCAATAAAGCGAACTTTGCAAAGGCTTCGACGTTCATGTTTTGAACTCGACGCGAGTACGTACAGTAGTTTCAGTCCGTTAAATAAGACGGCAACCAATCACAAACTCTCAATGATTTAGGCAACCAATCACCGCGCGGCACTGTGACTCACCATACATGTACATCCATTACCATATAAGGAAACAACGACTCGCTTTATATGGAGGAAAGTAGTTCTGCGCGTAGTGTTCTTTCCAAAGTTTTCTCCTCGATCCGTTTCACCACGATTTCTCAACTGGAAACGCGCGGCATGCTAAATACATACACGAGAAACTATCAGAACGCCTAAAGCTATCAGCCCTGGCGTTTTACACCGGTATGCCGCGGAACTAGTTCCCCTGGCGGAGGCGCATTCGCCGTCGCGCTGCGTCGTTTCCAAATGTGGCATTCGCGACGTAAGATCAGTTAAGGCTTGATTGATGGGCAGTAGGCGGTAGTTCTAGCGTGTAAACTTTGCACGGCTTGGTAAAAGTGCTAGTTTGAGGGTTTTTTCCGCCGTTTGGACAGCAGCTAAAGGGCGATTTTAGCACAGCAGCTCGCCGATCGTGTGTTTCCCCGCACGTTTGGTCCAAGTTAGGCTTTTGCAGCTTTTGCCATTTGTGAGGCAAGTTTGGCATCGTGCGAATCGATCAGCTGCGGCCGGATTCGCCCGACTTCACCGCCGATCGCTGTTGGCTTCGGATCCGATCGGCGCACCATGCTAGGGGGCAACGGAGTGGCCAGGGGCCCCGGACGGTCCGGTAACGGCACAGCCATGACCTCTCTACAGGTGGGCAGCACGTCGGCGTCCATGGGGCCGGTCAACCTGCCCGACGGCGTCCGGTATGACGACAGGCCGTCCGAGCATCAGACGGTGCTGAGCGGCTCGGAGGGCGACTCGGATTCCGCGGAGGATGAGGAGAGTTCCGTGGTGGTGGAGCGCGGCGTGAAGCGGGAGAGGAGCGAGATGGAGGTCGGCGTCTCGTCCGGGCATAAAGCCGCTCTGTCCGGGGGCTACGGGGCAGCGGCGAGCGCGGTGGCCGGTGCCAAGCCCGGCAAGAAAACACGAGGACGCGTGAAGATTAAGATGGAGTTTATTGACAACAAGCTGAGGCGATACACCACCTTCAGCAAGAGGAAAACCGGCATTATGAAAAAGGTAGCTCGTTTGTTCACTGTGGTTGTGTGAATGGTCGCTTTTTTGGAGACTAAAGATGCTTGTTTTGCTCCGAGGCTAGTGCTACATCACAATGCTAATGCCGCCGATATCGAGGAAGTCTGATCAAACTCGGGCCGTGCTAGTGTTTTACTCATGCTAGCTCTCTGTGTGGGTCTTTTATACCATAAACATAACACATAACGTAGCTGTGAGGCTAACTTCGTGCAGCTGCTACATTTCTGCTAGCGATACTTTCGGTATCACATCAGGCATACTATTAGTTTGGAGTATACGCACTCGGTGAGTCCAGCAAATGAGAAGATACTGTACATACTATTAGTTTGGAGTATACTCTGTGTGTCCAGCACATTATTATACTGTACATACTATTAGTTTGGAGTATACTCTGTGTACAGCAAATGAGTATACTGTACGTACCATTAGTTTGGAGTATACTCGGTGTGCAGCAAATGAGTATACTGTACGTACTATTAGTTTGGAGTATACTCTGTGTGTCCAGCACATTGTTATACTGTACGTACTATTAGTTTGGAGTATACTCGGTGTGTGCAGAACATTATTATACTGTACATACTATTAGTTTGGAGTATACTCGGTGTGCAGCAAATGAGTATACTGTACGTACTATTAGTTTGTAGTATACTCTGTGTGTCCCAACACATCATTATACTGGACATACTATTAGTACATAACATTACACTGCATAACAGTACAGTAGAGCACAGTTTAATATGACCATTTTCTATGATTTGTTCATCCAGTTTATGTAATATAATATTGTTCTCACTACCTTGAAGCACGTCTGAGCTGTTTGGGTCAGATTGTTTTAAACTTTACTTTTTTCTGTTTTTAGCTTTCCTGCTTTAGATCATGGCATTGTCTGTCGTGTTGATTTATTTTTTTCCAGTCCTTTTTTTTTATTCTTACTCATTTGGTGTTCATCCACTCATTCATTAACTGACTCATGTCGCCGCATAAGATGATCAGTTTTCCATTGATCCATCTACAATCAGAGAAAGTGTTTAATTTTTGTTAGTTTGCACATTTTATAAATGGGGAAAAATATTGATAAATAATACTTGTTATCATCATCATCATCATCATCATCATCATCATTATTATTATTATTATTATTATTATTATCAACAACAACAATAATAATAATAATAATAATGATAAATAATTCATAATAATCAAATTGTTATTAGTGTGTCATATGTGTCCATACATCCAACAAATATCTCCAAATAAATCTAATCTGGATTCTATATCATTTTAATCTAAAATGAATTATGAAGTTAACGTCATCACACAAAGTCAAAGTTATCAAAAGGTCAGATGGTTCTTGTATATTCTTGCAGACGCACTTTTCTGGCATTTTTGAGTCCGTCTTCATCTCATTATTTCTTTGTGGTTGATGTTTGGCCTTCAGTCTCCTCCACAGATTTTCTCTGGGGTTCAAATAATATATATGTTTTTTGAGGGTAACAAGCACTGAGTAAATGATATCTCTGAGTGAGTAGGCTGTGGGTGACCTTGAGGAGCATGTGATGATGCTGTCTAGCACTTTGTGATCGGTGTGTGATCAAAGGAAGATGATCTCGGCTAGTAGAACGTACATTAGGATTTCCTTCACTGAACGTGAAGTGTTTCTGACTCATTTGCATATTATATTTTCTATCTGTATCGGTTTCCAAAAAGTTATTCTGTTAACACACACATTTCTGTCATTTGCATCAATTTTACTTTTGTACTTGCTTAACTAGAGAGACAAGGATAAGATATGTTTTAGGTGTTTATCTGTCAAAAGTTTTAGAGGGGTATTCATTTTATATAAGTCGCACCTGAAATCCTAAAAAAAATGTTAATCTGGAAGAAAAATGTGTTTTGTATATGAAAAAGGTCATCAATCATCAAAATTAAGCGTGTAGACATTAATAAAAAAAAAAAAAAATAAATAAAAATGCTTTAATGTTTTTATGTATGTGTTATGCACTTTCAGAAAGGACGATAATCATTGAAAAACTACATTTGTAACACGACGCAATTATGTAAATTGTGTATTTCCTCTTGAATCTTGTTCAAAACTGTTCATTTTTAACACGACACAATTCTGTATATTTTGTATATCAGTTTGTAATTACTACAAAAAGTACATTTTGTTCAAAACTGTACATTTTTAACACAACACAATTCCGTGTATATCAGTTTGTAATTACCACACAAAGTACATTTTTATTTTTTCAAAGCTGTACTTTTTTTAACACGACACAATTCTGTATATTTTGTGTATCAGTTTGCAATTACTACAAAAAGCACATTTTGTTCGCGACACAATTCTGCATATTTTAGGTTTATAATTGCTAATCTTTATAATAATTACGTTTGTAATTGGCACGAAAAAGCAGACAATAAAGTTGGTAACAACCTGAAAAAAAAAAACAATAAACATGTTCACAGCCAACACGAAATAAGCGTCTCTTTATAAGAAATCAATCTGCATTGTGATTGTGTGATGTTTTTTTTCTGTGTCTCTCCGCAGGCGTACGAGCTGTCGACTCTGACAGGGACGCAGGTTCTGCTCCTGGTGGCCAGCGAGACCGGTCACGTCTACACGTTTGCCACACGCAAGCTCCAGCCAATGATCACCAGCGAGACGGGCAAAGCGCTGATCCAGACCTGCTTGAACTCGCCCGACTCGCCCCCCCGCACCGACCCCTCCACTGACCAGAGGATGAGCGCCACCGGGTTCGAGGAGACCGACCTGACCTACCAGGTCTCTGAGGCTGACGGGCTCGGCGAGCCAAAGGTGAAGCCACATTTCTTTTCTGTCCTACTCTCATCTGACAAGTGGATCTGAAACCAGAACGAGAAAAGGAGTGAGACAGACAGATGAGAATGATAGAGAAAGAGTGAGAGACGGACGAGAAAGGGAGATGGAGAGAAACAGAAAGACGGATGGGAGAGAGAGAGAGAGAGAAAGTGGGGGGGTAAGAAAGGCACATGGATGAACGAGAAAGAAAGAGAGAGAGATGACAGAAGGAGACAGACAGACGAGAAAGGGAGAGACAAACAGGCGAGCAAGAGAGATAATGACGAGAAAGGGAAAGAGACAGACAGACGAATGGATGGACGAGGAAGGGAGAGAGAGAGAGATAGACGGACGGACAGACAGATGAGAAAGACGAATTGATAAATTGATAAATTGAGAGCGAGGCATATGGATGAACCATAAAGGAAGAAAGAGAGAGACGGATGACAAAAGGAGACAGACAGACGAGAAAAGGAGAGACAGAAAGACAAGCGAGCAAGGGAGGGATGGAGAGGGAGAGAGAGACGGACGAACGCTCGAGAAAGAGACATACAGACAAATGGATGGATGAGGAAGTGAGACAGACGAACGGACGAGAAAGACGAATGGAAAAATGGAGAGACAGACAGACAGAGGAGAAAGGGAGATTGAGAGACAGACAGACAGATGAGAAAGGGAGAGAGAGAGACAGATGAGAAAGGGAGAGAGAGAGATAGAGACAGATGACAAAAGGAGACAGAGAGACGAGAAAGGGAGAGACAGATTGACAGGTGAGCAAGGGAGGGATGAAGAGAGAGAGACGGACGGACGATCGAGAAAGGGAAAGACAAAAGGGACATACAGACAAATAGATGGACAAAGAAGGGAGAGAGACACACAAGGACGGACGAGAAAGACGGATGGATGAATGAGAAACGGAGAGAGAGAGACAGACAGATAAGAAAGGAAGAGAGACAGACAGATAAGAAAGGAAGAGAGACAGACAGATGAGAAAGGGAGAGACAGACAGACAGACAGACAGACAGACAGACAGACAGACGGTCGAGAGAGCGAGAAAGAGAGAAAGAGAGAGAGAGAGAGAGTGTGTTGGGTCTAAAACCCTTTATAACCGTTTTTTTTGCCTAAACTGCTGTAATTAATCATACAACACACTGGTTAATTCAAGTTAAGTTAAGTTAATTTCAAATACTTATCAAATAATTACTCTTAGTAATCTCAGTGATCGTGTGAAGGACGTTTGTACTTGTATTTACAGTAGATGTGCATGTGCTGATCAATGATTATGTTTAATTAAATCCCAAATCTAAATCAGTTTATATAAATACTGATGTTCAACTCTGGTTCGGGAAATGATTTAAGCAGAGTCCCACCACACTATACCAACAGCAGATTAATACATGTTTGAGAAGTTTGAGATGTGGTTTTATTTATTGTTGCACTTTATTGTCTTGAGATTCCTCATTAAGACACATTCATGTTCCAGTCACAAGTTTTTTTTACATTTTTTTTGTTTTTACATTTTATCCTTGTGTTCTGAGTTAAATATTTAAAATAATAAAGTATCCAGAAAGAATCGCATTTTTGTGATTCTCATTTTATCCAGATTTGCAAAATAAAGCAGTTATTTTCCATGTTTCTAGTTTTTGCCGTAAACTTCCTCATTAAGACGCATTTCATGTCCAGTCTTATGTATTTTGTCTTTATGATAAAAAGCAAATGAAAAGGCCCCAACATTGTTGCAGTTTTTCCACGTGGTATTGAAAATGGTATTGATACTTTTCTCAGTGTTGCATTGATGTTGCTATTTCTAGTATTGTAACAACACTAATAGTAAAGTAATATAACGTAAATAGTAAAGTAAAGTAGATAGTAAAAGTAAAGTAATGAAAAGCCGTATAGTGCCCGGTGAAAGTGTGTTTAGGGGCTCAAAAAATGTGTGGATGCGAGTGTGAAAAATGTACAGTCTCCGCTCCTCATTGATAAGGATTAGATGCAGTCTGCCGGTCCTTATATAGTCTGCTTTTCCCAGCACACTTTTCTTGGCTCACGGGAGACGGCATTCCACATAAGCTGCAGCTGTGTTCCCATCCCACTCCGTTTTCCCTGCTGGTTTAGGCTCATTTGCCAATATGCAAAATGATAAGGCTGAGTAGTTTCGGGAGTAAGTGGTTGAAAAGTTAATCCCAATGTCAAGGTCGGGAATTTTTCAAAGGATCCGATTGGGCTCCATCTTCTGTATATGTACTGTATGTGTGTGTGTGTAAAAATTGTACTTATATTTAAGTAAATGTAAATGATTGGATGCATATTCTATTCACATTAGACCGTTTTCTACCGCTTAGACATTGATATAGTAAATCTGACATGGAATAGAATACAAAAAGATAAAATGTAATTAATGTGAAACCCGCCATCACATGTTGGTCTTTGCACTTTGTGAACATTTAAGACCTTTATTTGTTTTTTGCTATTTTAAACAATTAAATACTGGATTAATCATCAAAGAAATCATGAAAAAAAAAATTCAATTTTTTAATTATTTGTCAACTGTAACGATTTAATGACCTAAAACAGTTTTGGAATTTGTATGATTAAAAACAACTGTAAAAAAAAATTTAAACTAATTAAAAAAACTAAGGAAGAAAAAAAATCAAATTTGGGTCGCTTAATGGATGGATCGATACCGATAGATAGATACCGATAGATAGATACCGATAGATAGATACCGATAGATAGATACCGATAGATAGATACCGATAGATAGATACCGATAGATAGATACCGATAGATAGATAGATACGGATAGATACGGATAGATACGGATAGATACGGATAGATCGTTATAGACGTTCGGGATAGATAGATACGATAGATAGATAGATAGATACGATAGATAGGATAGAGATAGATACGGATGGATAGATAGATACGTGAGATAGATAGATACGGATAGATAGATAGATACGGACGATAGATAGATAGATACGGATACGATGAGATACAGATAGATACAGATAGAGATACGAGATAGAGATACAGATAGATAGATAGACGGATAGATAGATAGATAGATAGATACGGATGGATAGATAGACGGATAGATAGATACGGATAGATAGATAGATGGATAGATAGATACGGATGGATAGATAGATGGATAGATAGTGATGATGATAGTGATGGAGATAGATAGAGATAAATAGATAGATAGATGGATAGATACGGTAGATGATAGATCAGTATATAGATAGATAGATATATGATAGATAGATAGATAGATAGATAGATAGATACGGATGGATGGATGGATAGATACGGATAAATTGATAGTTTGATGCGGATAGATAGATGTGGATGGAGATAGATAGAGATAAATAGATAGATAGATGGATAGATACGGATAGATGTATAGATACAGATATATATGGATAGATAGATATATGGATAGATAGATGTTGAGGTTTAGTTTAGCTATTTACTGTATCTAACACTCTTACTGTTTCACTCTAGTTTTTATTTTGCCAGCGAGTATAATTGGGATTCTATTGGTCCAGATATAGAGCTTGCGCACACACACACACACACACACACACACACTCTCCGTGTTTTAGATTTTGTCCTCCGCGTCCTGAAATAGCTGTGCTGCTGCTCGCTGTGTTCACACCTGTTGTCCTGCCCAACAGCTGAATCACTGTCTCCGCACCAAAATATATTACGCACACACATACGTCAGTGTGTGTGTGTGTGTGTGTGGAGGGGGGTTTGCTAAGGACGAGCAAATAATCCAGCAGGAGGCAAGAATTCCAATGTTTACGGAACATAATTCCGCAGTAAGTGGCGGGATTTACAAAATAAAGCAGTTATTTTCTGTTTCTATTTTTCCGCAAACTAAAATATTATGACTTAACTCTTAACTAAATAAACAAACAAATAAATAAATGTTTCCATTACATTATATTTTTCTTTAATTTTAAATTTAATTGCTTTAGTAGTATGTGTTATTGTATTGCAGTTTGACAACCTGATTTTCTGAGTTAAATGTTTAAAATAATAAAATATCCAGAAAGAATTGTGAGAAGAATCATGATCTTTATTCTAAGCAAAGAAAATCGTAATTCTCATTTTATTCAAATGCAAAATAAAGCAGTGGTTTTCTGTGTTTATAGTTTTTTCCGTAAACTAAAATATTATGAATATGAAATATTATTATAAACATTACAAAATGAATAAATAAACTTTTCATAAAAATTTTTTTTTTCAGTTCATTTATTTAAATTTAAAGCACAAAGTTATTAGTGTTATTATATTGCTGTTTGACAACCTGTTTTCAGGTGTTAAATATTTAAAATAATAAAATATTTTGAAAGATTTGTGAAAAGAGTTATGATCTTTATTCTAAGAAAAACAAACAGTGATTCTCATTTTATCCAAATTTGCAAAATAAAGCAGTTATTTTCCGTGTTTCTAGTTTTTGCCGTAAACTAAAATATTATAAACCAAACCTGTATAAACTCTTAAATAAAATAATTAAACAAACTTTAAACAAACAAAATAAATAAATACACTTGCATTACATTGTATTTTTCATTCCATTTATTCAAATTTAAAGCAAAGAGTAATAGAGTAATTATTATATTGCTGTTTCTCAGGGTTACATTTTTAAAATAATAAAATATCCACAAAGAGTCATGATCTTTATTCTAAGAAGAAAAAAAGCAATCAAGATTCTCATTTTGTCCACAATTGTGCAGCTGTAATGTGTCGTATTCGAATCTCTCGCCAAGTCTTTGTAGTTTCACGACGACGTTGGTTTGCTTATTTTCACGATGAGCTGTATTTCTCGAGTTGAAATTTAGAAATTTTCTTTTCCTCGAACCTGATTTTTTTTTTTTTACCGTTTCTTCTCGCCACAGGACATGATCAAGCCCACCTTCACGTCCGCCAGTTTACCCGGGGGCACGTCCACCAGCACCACCACCTCCTCGCCCTCCTCCTCCGTGGCCATGCAGACCCCGAGCGCCGGCCCCTCGCTCTCCAGCGCCACCTGCTGGCAAGTCAACTCCGCCAACGCTAACGGTACCATGCTGAAGAGCTCCGCCCCCGGAGTGATGCAGCTGCCGGGAGGATTTACACTCATGCCAGGTGGGACGCCTGCGGGGGGGCTTTCCTCTTTGTTTAATGCACACCACCTTCTTTGATTTCCTGCATGAGTGCACGTTCCGAGGTCTTGCTTTGAATCGATCCGTTTGTGCCAAGGCCTATCCACATCCCAGATGAGCGGGGAATAGGGCTGCAACAAACTATTTTTTTTCATAATCGATTAATCTATCGATTTCTATCGATTTCTAACGATTATTCGAGTAGTCATGGATTTTTCCAATGATTAGTCAGTAAGTTTTGAACGATTATTCAGCTATTTCAGCAAAGTTAAAACAACGAGTTGTACTACATTTGAATTAAGACATTAGCTTCTGCTTTTATAGTTTTAATATACTTTGAACTAAACAGGTCACTTTCTTTAAGTTTTTGATTCTGTCCAACTCAAATTACACACAAATGCTCTCTAAGCAATGTTTACACATTTTGTTCCAATTCAAAAGAAAAAAAAAGAAATGATTAGCTGCATTAATTCTGTCGATGTCGATTAATAATAATTAATCATAATTAATTTAATAATGAATTATTACGAATAATTCATGTCGATGAATCGTTTCGGCCCTAGCTAGGAACGTAACTTATTGATGAATATTAATGAGTGATGTGAATTTGTTCCGCTTTTTAATAAATGTGTATATAAAAAAATTTTTTTTTAAACCCTTCATAACGGATTGAGTAGATTTAGATTTAAAAAATGACTTTCATTTAATTTTTACAAGTTCGGCGGACCGTATTAAAGCATTTATTGGGCCGCATGTGGCCACCGGGTCGTAGTTTGCCCACCCCTGATCTACACACACACACACACACACACACACACACACACACACACGTGTATTTGTGTGTACTTGTGTGTTTTTTTATGTCTCTTTAAATGTTGATAATTTTAGTACACTCAACATAAAAATATGGACCTTTTGGAGGTGAAAGTGTGTGATGTGGGTAGGCCTTGCGCGTGCGCGCGCGTGTGTGTGTTTTTGACGTGTCTCCTGGCTTTGCTTGCTGAGATGATCGCTGTGTGTCCTGCAGGCGCTTCTCTTCCGCCTGGCACACACACTATTCCTCTCAGTCAGCTGCAGACACACTCGCTGGCCATACAGTGTCCACAGGCGCAAAATAGCCACGGCCCGACTAGCACGGCTTCGGTCACTCTGCCCGCACACACACAGCCTGCCACACAGGCCACGCTCTTCCGTCTGCCCGCCACTGTCTCGCTCACAGGTCAGTGCCATTTCTCTTCTTTCTTTGCTGGAACTTTGTACGATTGGCATGGCGCCGTTTTCTCTCTAACCGCAATTCATCGGTCTAACTCACACAGTCTGACTCACTATCTCATCTTATCTCATCTTATCTCATCTTATCTCATCTTATCTCATCGTATCTCATCGTATCTCATCGTATCTCATTTTTGTGTACAGCAGCAGCAAAGAGTTTTTAACAGAAAAACGAATAAGGACAATTTAAAACGACAACAGTTAAGGCAAAAATGCAAATGGCAAAGAGGAAAAAAAAGAAAGAAACAACAATAAATAGGTTGTGCAAAAATACAACTGTGCAAAAATAGTGGTGCAGTTGTGACGTGATAAAAATAAAAATTACGCAGTCAGAAAATAGCGTAAAAATGGCGCTTTAGCGATGCGTCGATAAAGGAAAATCCCACGATGAACAGAGTCTTGTTACTTTTTGTGTGTTTTTATTTATTAATTTTTTAAAAATAACGTTGAATTAATTTTTTTTTTTTTTTTTTT
>CM051507.1:3957456-3974595 GCA_028031935.1 Paedocypris micromegethes
TTTTTTTGTTGAAGATCCGTTTTTCTTTTCTGGTGATGAGCATTAGTGGGTCACGTGACGCTGATCGGCTGCTGAGGAAAGTGACGCCTGGTACTGAAGATCCGCACAGTAAAGACGCCTGGAGACTTTAATGAAGGTGGTCAACGCTCCAGACACACAAACGTGGTGGACGAGTGTCCGGTAGCTTGTGTTTTAATGTTGACGTTTGACTAAATGTTAGGTGACTTGAACGTAGTTTTGTTCTCAAGTATGTTTTCATTATTTTGCTTTTACACACACACACACACACACACACACACACACACACACACACACACACATATACACACATACTGTGCATGCAAACATACACACACACACACACACACACAGACTCAGATACATACTGTACTTACATACACACACATGCATACTGTACAAACCTACAAACGCATACATACTGTACACACACGTACTGTACATGCATGCATACGCGCGCACACACACACACACACACACACACACATTACTAAGCACACGCCACACGTATAAATACACACACGCATTATCACATCACATGTACCCTTACGTATGCATTTGTGTTTTTGAGAAATTTCCTAATTTTTTATTTCTTGATTTGAACCATTTTATCAATGGTGTTTTGTTCTTTTTTCAGAGCGCACATAGCGATACAAGCAAGCATTTTTTTTTCGAGAAATGTCACCATGAAATTAGTTTTTTATAACTCCTAGCTTGAGGAGTCGTTTTTTTTAATATATATATATATATATATATATATATATATATAATTTTCTTTTTTATTAATTCTCTGCAAGGCCCATAATACCTAGATATTTTTCTGACTTATAGTTCATACATAACTAAAATTTTCTGCATCAGTCACCATTCATACAAATACAAACAAGCATATGTGTGTATATATAAACAATTATATATGTGTGTATGTGTATATAAATACTCACACATATGTATAAATATACACACAGACACACATATACGTGTATATATACATACACACACATGTATACATATATATACATGTGCGCAGTATAAATACGTTTAAAAATAAAAAAAAAATAACTAAATATTTATATATATACATAAACTATGGATTGTATAAATAGATAAAACCTTAATTTGTCACACAAAAATATCAAAACCGTTCTGAAAAGTAAAGAAACATATCAATATTCAGTCCTAGACTGATTTGATGAGTCGGATGTGGCAGAGTATTTTTGGGGACTGTTATTTTTACGAGAAACCTTGAATGTACCATATGGCCCTTACTGTATCACGGACTCTTTAACCCGCTTGTGTGAATGCATTTGTTATTCAGATGTGGCCACGCCCTCTATATTTTGTGGATTTTGTATGTTTGATGTGAAGCTCCACCCTGTCCTACTTTGTTTTTGCGCCGGTCAAAATTCTTAAGCTTAAGAACAACAATCACATTTGTACTAGGGATAAATTTTGTGCATCTCTATATGCTTTTGTTTTCTAATAAAACGCATATTTTAAATAAGGAATGTTTCCATTTTCTTTATTCCAGAAATGGTAGAAGCTTGAAAACTTTAACGATAATAAGACATTAACATTAACAATAATAAGATAAGAAAAGTATATTTTCAAGATATATGAATATATACGGGGAATTTTTAAATATGTTTTTGAGATACATGCATATATTGTTAAAAACTGTTTCATATAAAGTCTAAAGAAGAAAGTGTGTACTTGAATACATTTAATGTTGACTTGGTGTACTTAATTCTGTAAATGTTAAAGAAATAAAAAACTGTTTTTTTTTTTTTGTTTTTTTTTTTTATAGTTTGGTCGCGAGGCAAAGGCGCAAGTCAATGTAGAACCGCCACTGATTTATTGCATTACACTGCATTTATTGTTCAAGTAAAAGTTAGGTTTTTAGACAACTTGAGTAATAGTATTGTTAGCTTGCATAGCTCAAGTAATAAGTATTGGTAAGAGAAAAATTTGGCCAGGTTGAACAGGTTTTTGGAGTGATTTATTCAAAGACTCTAGTAAAGTGACCAATTACCGTAATTTTAATCATAGTAAATCCATTAATATATAATTTTTATATACTTATGAGGAACTTATAAGCTGAACAATTGAATGAATGAACTCTTTGTTCCACGTACAACAAGTCATCCACGTAGAAAGTGTTTTTTTTTCCACGACCACCCCGTTAGTTCTTACTTGCGCGTCCGCTAGAGGGCGCTGTGGTTTATTTTGGAATAGTGCGTCTGTCTGTGTGGCGTGTTGACACTGGCCTTTCGTACGAGGTCGCTTCGTCTTCGTATCGGCAAACAAATCAATTTGAAGAGTAAAATAATTCTCTCTTAATGTGGTAAAACTTCTTTGGGAGGTTTCTGCACCAAATGATGGTTGTAATATAACGGTAAGCCGCCGACTTCTTTCCCAATTTATTTACAAGATTTTTTCTAGGGAAAGATAAACGTTTATTTTATTAAGTTTTAATATATTTAAACGAGTACTAACAGCTTTTTGAGTGACAGCTTTACTAGAGTTTGTGAATTTTAAGCAGTGGTGAAATATTAGTGGAATGCGCGTCTGTTTTGTTTTTACCGTTAGCTTGTGTGCTAACGCCTCTCTGCATCGCTGTGATTAAACATGTTCTTATCAAACACAAAAGCAAAATGTTGAAGTTTAATTTTAATCTAAGCTTACCATGTATTCTCATTACAATTGACGATCCTTTTTGTTCCCCGTCAAAGTTGTTCATTGCATTTTATTGTTAAATCAATAAAGAGCAAAAACTCCACGTCACGTGACTTATCTTATTTATAGTAAACTTTGTACATTTGTTAAATATACATTTGTTAAGTTTTATTTTAGACTTGTGTGTGTTGGATCGCTTGAAGGATGAATTATGAAACTGTACAATACTTTAAAAGCAGAGGTTGTGTATTATTAATTATGAGAATACATTGGTTATTGTCTATTATCTAAAAATATTGTAGTTTTGTTTGGCCTTATTTTTTATATTTTGCATCATTTTTTTATGCAAGACATAATTTATGCGTAATGTTTGTATTTTTTTCAATATATTCAAACCCAAAAATTCAATTCTCAGCATGTCATTTAAATATCTTAAACGAAACACCAGTACTTACTTGTATATTTTTTTATATATATATATTTGTGTGTAAATGTGTATTTTATATCAGTTCAAATTCAAAAGTGTAAACACAATTACTCGGGACTCTTTGTTTTTAAATACAATACTTTTTTATAGTGTCTTAAATGAGTGTCTCATTTTCTCTCTCTTTCTCATTTTATCACATTATAACGTTATCTCTCTCTATCATTCTCTTACTTTTTTTCTCTCTTTCTCATCTCACTGTATTTCGCATTTTCTCTCTCTCTCTTTTTCTAACTCATTTTATTTCTATCTCTCTCTCTTTCTCATTTTCTCTCGCTTTCTCTCTCTCATTTTCCTTTTTCTCAATTTTGTTTTATCCCTTTTACTCATTTTCTCTCTCTCATCTCTCTATCTAACTTTCTCTCACTCTATCATTGCCTCTCTCACAATCTCACTCTCACCTTTTTCTCTCTGTCATTTTCTCAATCTCTCTCGTATTTTCTCTCTCGTTCTTACTCTCATTCTCTCACCTCATTTTCTCCAATTGTCTCTCTCTCAATCTCATTTTCTCACTTTCTCGCTTTCTATTTTTCTCTGTTCTCTGCAGGTGAAAGATGCTGCTCTCTCTGGTGATGCTGATGCTGTCGGCCACACAGATTTACATCGTCTTCACTGTTCAGTTGTTTGCGTTTCTAAACTTCCTTCCCGTGGAAGCCGACATATCTGCGGTAGGTTTTTTTAAACGCTGTTTAATGTTACGTCCTGCGACCACGTGTTTTAAACCGATTGTAAGATAAAGTAAAAGTAAAGTTAATTAAAATGTACACAGAATAAAACACTTGAATCGTCTCAGTTCAGCAATAGGATTCAAATTCTGTGTAGTTTTTACTGTCTTTGTTTACTTCATACTTAGTAAATGGTATTACCGTAAATATCTAAGAAAAGAATATATATTAAATTACTACATTTAATACATAAATTGCAGGTAATATATTACTATATTTTTTATTGTGCGTGTCTTTTTCAGGGGTGTCAAGTAATGAAATAAAAATACGTTGTTACTTAAGTAAAATTTTGACTTATTCATACTGTACTTGAGTAAATTGGGTATCGACTAACTTTTTTCTCCTACTCATTTTTTTGCAAATATCTGTTCTTTCTACTCCTTACATTTTAAAAATATCTGCGTTACTCTTTTTTTCTTTTCGGTTAATTTTGTTCTTGTGTTGTTACTTTTTAAAAAATAAATAGATACATAGAGGCATTTTTTTTCCCTCTGCAATACTTTTACTTTTAGTAGAAAGTCATTTTACTTTAGTACCTCAAGTAGGTATCACACCAGTACTTTTTTGTTGAGTATGTTAAACTTTTTACTTGAGTAATCTACTTGAGTAATTTTTGGCATTACTCTACTTGGGTAATGAATGTGACAGTTTTGACACCTGGCCTTTTAAGTATTAAGTATAGTTAAATGTGTTATTCCTACACAGGTGTTATGTGCTATGACAAATGACCAATTTAAACCGGCACTTTTCTCTGAATTGATTTTCATTTGAAAAAAAATCAGAGATATTGGTTTCCGTTTATTAGTTAATTTTGAGGATTCTGACACTTTCTAGAATCTAGATTTGCCGAGTCAGCACGAGCCATTTTGAACGTGTGTATTTTTGATTTCAGTATTCATTTGACAATAAGACAGACAGCTTTGGTGACTTACCTGCTCGGTTTGGATACCGTCTGCCCAGTGAAGGACTGAAGGTGAGTCTAATGTGTTCTCTGTCAGATAGTGACGCCATACTCACAAATAACCACATCGACATATTACACTTTACTTGAACAAACAGATCGCTGACCAGAAATCACATGGCTTGTCTTTTCATTTAATAAAAACATTCTGCTTATTTTTATCAGTCAGTCTGTCTGTCTATCTATCTATCTATCTCTCTCTCTCTCTCTCTCTCAATCAATCAATCAATCAATCTATCTATCTGTATGTCTGTCTGTCTGTCTGTCTATCTGTCTCTCTATCTCTCTATCCCCCTATCTCCCTATCTCTCTGTCTCTCTCTCTGTCTGTCTGTCCGTTCATCCATCCATCCATCCATATAATATACTGTAATGTATAATCATACTGTATGTATATACAGTTAAATTGTGGATGCGACAAATAACATTTGAATTTGAATTTGATATACATATACTGTATGTATGTATGTATACACACACACAGATATATATGTATATTTACATACAATAAATATTTAAATACTTCATATCTAATAGGAAGTATGCAACATTATATATTTTCCATATTATGACAAAATAATATATTGTTGCATACTTCCTATTAGAAATTTAGTTAAAGTTCACCCTTGAAAATATTTTCAGACAATGGTGGGATTTTATTTCTTTATGTAACTTTATGAACCTGTTTGAGTGAGGCTTGCGTTAATTCACGTTCATTTATTCAGAGACTTTCAAAATTGCATGATGATGAGTTACAGTGTGTTGTATTTAACTACTGTAGGTGGGAAGATTTCGGTGAAGTCACTTTTTTTCTTTGAATAAACGAGTGGAGAATTGAAAAGATGTGTTTTCAGCTCTCCATCCATCCATCCATCCATCCATCCATCCTTCATGCCACGTGCTCTGTGTTTTTTTAACATCGTGATCGGAATCACGCCGTGTTGAAGCCTGATCGAGCCACTTCTGCTGTTAGAAATGCCAACTTCCTCTTCCACCACCACACTTTCCTAATTTATTCTGTTTTTCAGGCCTGTCGAAACATCTGCTCTAAACATCTCGTGTTCTATTTTAATTTCTTGTGTCGTAAGCGTCTCGGAACTGCTGCGTCTTAACCATTTTACCAGACAAATTACCAGATAAAATACTTTTAATGTGCTTCAGTTTTATCGGAATGATTTGTCCAGTGAGAGGATGCAATATGTTTCTGTCCAGCAGAGGAAAATAATTTTCTTTCTTTATTTATTTTTTTATTTACAGACATACACTACACACACAACGTCTGTCACTGTATATCTGAATTGTTGCTAGGTTTTCAGTTTTTTTAGACGTGTCTGGTTGATTCGTCTTCAGGGTTTCCTGATCGGTGCCCACCCTGAAAATGCCTGCCAGCCCATCGACCCTCCGCCCGCACGACCCAACCTGACCAGCGCCTTCATTGTGCTGATAAAGCGCTTTGATTGTAATTTTGATATCAAGGTGAGTGTGATGCTTTATTTTCCATTTCTGTTTGTCTGACTAAAAACTAATATATGACTATTCTCATTACTTCTTTATACAGTACACTTTTATTACAAATACAGTGGTGCCTCACCTTACGAAATTCATTCGTAGTCAATATCATTGTCATGTCAATATCATGTCAAATATAGTTTCGTGAAGCAAAAATTTCATAAAGTGGGACGTGTTTTTCATGTAAATACGCTAATCAGTCCCAATCCCCTGTCAATTCAGACAGATTGTTTTTATAAGTGATAAAATATTGGTAATAAATGTAAAATGTAATGAAAAAAACGTTACACACACACACACACACACACACACAGACACACACACTTAAAGATGCAATAGAGATACTTTCTCCAATGTTTCTCCAGCTACTTTTTATGTGATCAGGAAAAGTGGCAAGCCAATTTACCATTTGTGAGTGGCAAGACAATTTACCACATCACAGCGATTGCCTTTCGCATCCCGAAAAGTGTCGTAATTAGGGGCGTAATTCTCTCCAAGACGCGCTTTGTAACATGGATATTTTGTAACGCGGGTCTTCATAAGTTGAGGTAAGATTGTAATGTGATAATAAATTGCGTACATTGAATAAATACGTTTAAGTGGACTGATGTGGTTCCTCAGGTTCTTCACGCGCAACAGGCCGGCTACAAGGCCGCGGTGGTCCACAATGTGGAGTCTGATGACCTGATCAGCATGGGATCCAATGATTGTAAGTCGATGCTTGTTACGTGTATGTGGAGGGGATAATCCCGTAACATTTAAGGTGCTGAAAGTGAAGAGGTCAAACACACAGAGCATCAATTGTGAACAAAGTGAATTTATTAACAATAATGTGACAACAGTGAAACCAAATGACAGTAAAATAGTGAATCAAAATACTAATACAAGGTGGCGTCAAATAAAACTAAACGGGATTTCTGACTCCTCAAACTAAACGACTAACTTATCTAATAAACCAAAATTAAACCCGTGATCTTCAGCGTGTACGGCGCCCTAACTACCTACGCTAACTAAACAAAATACAGAAGAGACGCTCACCTAAAACCGAATGTGTCTAACAAAAACAAAACCTACTGTGTAGTGCACCCGCGGACCCCAACACGAAAGAACACGGAGGCACACAACAGCAGACAGCGAAAAAAACAACACAACACACGATGACCGATACACACAAACAAACAGCCAGAAACTAGAAGGTAGCAACACAAAGTATGACCGAGCACAACAAGCACGAAACATCAAACCAAGCACAAAGTTTAAGCAGCAAACCAACCAGAGCATGCACCATCTCCCAACTCGCCCACCCCGTGCTTTACGTGAGCACACTTTTACTACGATGGAGACGCTGATGTTCTTGGTGCATGTCTGGCGTCCGATGATTAGGACCACGCCCCCTCTTCTTGAGTGACGGCGCGCTCCTCCAATTAGCTGCCGATCTGGAAACAGCTTTCCCCAGTGTCACACACACACACACACACAGCGCAACAGTGTTGCACGTAACACTATACAGTACACTCTATATTATGGTATAGTAAAGCACACGCGTAAGAACCAATCAAATCGTTCGCTTGTCTCCGATAAAGAGAGTGATCTCTGATTATGAGAGTGCTGTGATTAACGAAGCTTAGTTTGAGTATCAGTTAGAGTCATAATTAATCATTTTGGTAATACGGATTCGGACAACAATTATCACAAGGGTATCAAGTTTAAACAATGCTGGTTTAAGTAATTATTTATATATGTTTTTTTAATTAATTATATAAACAATTATTTTTGTTATAAATAATATAATTTATATTAGTCTTGACAATCATTTTGAAAATGTTCAATTGAATTGATAGTAAAATATTTCTATTTTGCTCAAATACAAGTAGAAATATTGATGCAGAACTTTAATTTTTGATCATTTTATCAATTGTCGAATCAATCATTTATTGTTATAAATAATATTGTTTTTATTAGTCTTGACAATCATTTTAAAAATGGTCAAATGAATGGATGGTAAAATATTCCTTTTTTGCTCAAATACAAGTATAAATATTGATTTATTGCATTTTAGATTTTTTTAAAAATTGTGTGTGTGCAAATTGTAGGTGATTCATTAGCTGGAATACTTACTGTCTGTATTTTGTAATGTGTGTTTTGCTATCGTACTGTATTCATGTACATTGACCAGTCATCACATGTATAATGAGTAATAAACAATAGTTTTGTCATTTTTTACAGTGGATATTCTGAAGCAGATTGACATTCCGTCAGTGTTTATTAGTGAAGAAGCTGCAAATTCTCTCAAGGATGATTATGTCTTTGAAAAAGGGTGAGGACGTAATATATACATTTTTTTATTTCTGCGTTATTGTTGTACGAGGCAACAGCGCTACCCACTGCTCCACGGTGCTGGGCATTTTTAAGACGTTCTACAGCAAATCCTAGCACTATTCAGGAGTATCCACTTACACAAAACTTTCACAAAGATAAACTAGACTAATTATACGTGTGTATATCTTATATTCTTATATTTTAACCTGCTGAATAAAAACAGAACAATGCACTGCTGTACTTCCCAATACACTACTTTACTTCCCAATACACTACTGTACTTCCCGATGTACTACTGTACTTCACAGTATACTACTGTACTTTTCAGTATTCTACTGTACAGTACTTGCAAATTACTACTGCACTTCCCAATATACTACTGTACTTCCCAATATACTACTGTACGTCCCAACACACATCTGTACTTCCCAATATACTACTGTACTTCCCAATATACTACTGTACTTCTCAATATACTACTGTACTTTCCAATATGCTACTGTATTTCCAGTTATGCTACTGTACTTCCAGTATGCTATTGTACTTTTGAGTATTTTACTGTACTTGCAAAATACTACTGTACTTCCCAATATACTACTGTACTTCCCGATATGCTACTGGACGTCCCAACACACAACTGTTCTTCCCAATATACTACTGTACTTTCCAGTATACTACTGTACTTCTCAATATACTACTGTTCTTTCCAATATACTACTGTATTTCCAAATATGCTACTGTACTTCCCAATATACTACTGTATTTCCCAATATACTACTATACTTCCCAATATACTACTATACTTATCGATATGCTACTGTACTTTCCAGTGTACTTCTGTACTTTCCAATATGCTACTTTACTTCCTGATATACTACTGTACTGTACTTTTTCATCAGAAACAGTTTGTTCTTTTTCAAGTAGGGCAAATAAAACGACTGTGTAATAATATGATTTTGTTGATTATCGGCCCGTTATATGTACTATTGTCTCTTAGTACATATAGAGGGAGGTTGTGTATTTTTTAGGACTCTGTAATGCCTGCGTGTGTGTGTATATGCATAAACATTTGTATTTAAATTGCCTTAGTTTGTGAGTGAGCTCTGATTGGTCCACGTCTTAAAGATGCACACAAGCAATCTGAAACAAGCCAGTAGTATCTAATATACCTATAAAATGCAGAAAACTGCTGATTTGTGCAATTTGGAAAATTCAAATGCTGAAATTGATTTTTTTGATGCAAGGAAAAAATGTTTTATTGATGCATTTACGTCTCTCTTCTTGCTTTAAGGGGACATGTGGTTCTCCGTCCAGACTTCAGCTTGCCTCTGGAATATTACCTGATCCCTTTTCTCATCATCGTTGGGATTTGCCTGATCCTCATCGTGGTTTTCATGGTGAGTAATGAAGCCGATAGGAAGGATTCGCTCGTTCTTTGTGTTCACCGTTTTGATGTAGTTAAATCTTTAATGTTGCAATAAAGTTGTTGTGTATATATTAAAATAACAATATTTTTGTTATTAGTGTTATTATCTAGTTATTATGTTTATTACTATAATACTGTTTATACTTTGACGCTAAAAGTGCATTATTAAATAATAACATGTTATTTAACGAGTATTTAGCGAGCAGTAATATGAAAAATCGTTTTTATTTTTTTTTTATTTTACTGTTTCTTTTTCCGATATATTTACATATCTAATTTAAAATATTATGAATTAGAATACATAAATATTTATACATTCATAAACATACTGATGTGATGTTATGTTTTTTTGTTGCCATGAAGTTATAGTGCATATTAAATAACAATTTATTTATTAATAATTTTACCCAAAAAAGTCACTATTAAGTAACAAAATGTTATTTAACCCACATTTAAAATTCTGTAATATGAAAAATAATATTTTTTTGCTTTTTTCTTATTTTTTTTTCTCCAAAATATTATTCATTGTAATTTAAATGTATTCTGTTCTCATGTCGAACCAGTATTTAACGTGCAGTAATTTGAAAAATCTAATTTCTCTGCTTGTACGTACACAATACTGTTTTTGAGATATTTTAGTTATACAAATTTTCAGGTTTACTGATGTTATGTTTTTTGTTGTCATGAAGTTATAGTGTATGTAAAATAACAATAAATGTATTAATAATTTGACCCAAAAAGTGCACTAGTAAATAATAAAATGTTATCACATCAGCATAATGTCTGTCCTCAAAGGGCCAGATGTAACTTGTAAATGTTATTACATGTAATCAATTATAACGTAAAATGAATGTAACTACTCTTTAATGTTAAACAACTGTGAGACACCTGGCCATCCTGCAGCATCCGCGGTCACTGTGCCTGGTCCTGTAATGGCCGGGTGTCTCACACAACTCATTATTGATCATAACTTAATCAAGCGACATATGCAGTTGTGTAGAAAACCTATGTTTGCTTGTTGCTTAAACATAAATACTTTTAAATGTTGTCAGCTTATGAAAACACACATAGCTCCACTATTGAAGGATAAAATTGTCCAAGTGAATGAAGAAAAACAGCATAAAACTGTGGAAACACTGCCACTGTCACTGTAGTCGAAAGGCATTGTGGGAAAAGTAGCTTTTTGTAAACGCACACTCTTAATTTATTTTTTGGTATTTATTTTTAGACACTCAAAACTTTTAAACTCTCACGGGCCACATAAAATGAGATGGCGGGCCACATCTGGCCCCCGGGCCTTGAGTTTGACACATGTGATCTAGATGGACGTCGGGTCAAGTTCTGGAAAGAGACCGTCTGATCACAGCGATAAGACGACACTGATGTTTTTTTCTTCTCCATCTTCAGATCACAAAGTTTTTGCAAGACAGAAACAGAGCAAGAAGAAGCCGCTTGCGCAAGGATCAGCTCAAGAAACTGCCGATTCACAAGTACAAGAAAGGTAAGATGTCTGGTGGACCCGAGAAGTCAAGGATACCTACCGTATCGGAGACCAGACGGCTGCCTTAAATACTCAAGCACTTCGAAACACACTGAGTAAAAGCCACGGCGCTGATGTTTTAAAGCTGGACATTTGAACTTCTCCTTATATGGTCGCGTGGAGTCGTGTTGTTTACTTCTCCGTGGTGATTTACCGCTTCTGATGGAAGAAAACATCTGAGGAAAGAGAGAAGAGAACAGTAAAAGGGTTTCATCTCGCTGCATAATGTGCAATTTTAATCATTAATAATTAAAAATATTCATACTGTTTATTATTTTAAATTAACCAGTTTTTCTGCCCAAATGGCGAATGATTAAGAACGCCTGAACTTTGTAACACACAATCACCCGTATGATTATAGTATGATTAGGTGGATAAAGTAAAAAAAAAAAGTTTCGAAAGCTGGATTTATTAAATACATTCATAGTAATAACATTCATAATAATAACTTTAATTATAAAGTTATATTTGTTTTATTCCCTTGCCAAATGCTCCCACGTAACACTACCTAAGAGTACCTAAAAATCATACTTACAGTAAAGGTACTGGTACCTGACTGTAGAAATGACTCCATTACAAGTTACAAGTTATCAATTCCAAGAAGACTTGAGTAAAAGTCATCCAACTTTAAAATAACTTGAGTATTTTACTCGTACTGAATTTAGACTCAAAATACACTGTAAAAAAACAAGAAACTCTTTATTTATGAGGTTTTATTTCTTAATATAGAAATACATTTTTTGACGAAATGGCTGAACAAAATAAATAAAAAAAAGAACAAAAAGTCAGTCTTTGTGCAAAAAAATATGCAAATGTACTATTTGGAGCAATGAAAAAGTGAAATTTCTCATTGAAACTGTTTTTTTTCTATCATTTCGTAGTAGTAGACTTTTTAACCAGATTTTGCTTAAACGTCTTATCAAGAAAAAACTTGTTTTGTGCTGAAAACGCTGTTCCTCCTGTTCATTCAAAGCAAACACGTCAGTTTTATTGGAGCATTGCTAAGACAACTTTATTGTGTAATTAACTACTAATTACAAGTGTATTAACCCAATCACGTTGTTTAAAGCATTATTTACACTCTATTGCAATTTGTGTATTTTGTGTAAGTAATTGTGCATTTTGTGTAATTAGTGTATTAATCTGATGTCTTGTGTTCCTACAGGGGACTCTTATGATGTGTGTGCCATTTGTCTGGATGAGTATGAAGAAGGTGACAAACTGCGAGTTCTGCCTTGCTCACACGGTAAATACCACAGCTGCTTTTCCAGAATATATTGAGGTTTTTATATGAGTTTTAAAAGATATTGGGTTTTTTTATAAGCTTACAGCACACACTCGTACTTTATTACACTGTAGTTACTCTAGTCCAGTAGTGGGGAGTTGGACTTGTGTCCAAGAGGTCTCATGTTCGAATCCCTCTCCAGCTGGTTCAGTGAGATCAATTTTAACACTGCCCCTAGTGGCCACATTAACAAACTCACTCACTTTCTTTTCTTTTTCTTTTTTTCCTTCTTTCTTTCGCTCTTTTTCTTTCTTCATTTCTTTCATTCTTTTTCTTTCTCATTATCTCATTCTTTTCTTCTCTCTTTCTTTTTTCTTTCTTTGTTTCTGTCTCTCTTTCTTTCTTTATTCTGTCCCTCTTTCTTTTTTTACGTTTCTCTTTCTCTTACTCTCTTTTTCTTTTTTCCTTATATACTTACTTTCTCCCTTTTTATTTTTTTATTTTCTTTATTTCTCTCATTCCCCCTTTCTCTCGTTTTTAATTTATTTCTCTATTTCTTTCTTTTTCTTTCATTCTCCCTTTCTCTTTTTTTACTTTATTTCTCTATATCTTTCTTTTTCTTTCTTTCTTTATTTCTCTGATTCTTTCTCTGTTTCTCTTTTTCTCTCATCTCTCATTCTCCCTTTATCCCTATTGCTTTCTTTTTTATGTTTCTCTTTCTCTTATTCTCTTTTTCTTTCTTTCTTATTTACTTTCTTTCTATTTTTGTTCTTTCTCTCATTCTCTCTTTCTCTTTTCTTTTTTACTTTCTTTCTCTTACTTTTTTCTTTATCCCTTTTTCTCTTTTTAAATTTATTTCTCTGTTTCTTTCTTTTTCTTTCTTTCTTTCTTTCTCTGATTCTTTCTCTATTTCTCTCTATCTCTAATCTCTCATTCTCACTTTATCTCTTTCTTTTTACTTTATTTCTCTGTTTATTTCTCTTTTTTTCTTTTTTTTTTCCTTTCTTTCTTTCTCTCTCATTTTCCCTTCATCTTTCTTTCTCTCTTTTTTATTTCTCTCCCTCTACTTTCTTGCTCTCATTGTCTCTGTCTCTCTTCTCTCTCTCTCTCTCGCGTTCTCTCATCTCTCCCTTTCTCTCCTTCCTCTTCATTCACCACCCCCCCCCCCTTCTTTCTTTCACCGTCTCACCCTCCTCCTCCTCCTCCTCCTCTCTCTCATCAGCCTATCACTGCAAGTGCGTGGACCCGTGGCTGACCAAGACCAAGAAGACGTGTCCGGTGTGCAAGCAGCGCGTGGTTCCATCAGAGGGCGACTCTGAGTCTGAGTCGGACTCGTCTGAGAGCGGTGCTGAGGAGAACACCCCGCTCCTGCGCTCCCTGGCCTCCACCAGCCACCACAGCTTCGGCTCCATGTCCGCCTCGCTGTCCCATCAGCAGCTGAGCGACTCCACGGACAGTGAAGAAGAGGTGACGGTGGAGACGGTGGTGGTGCAGCTACGGGCCGAGGAGCCTGAAGAGCCACAGGTTAGTGCCTGAGATTCCCGCCTCATCCCACCACCAATCAGCATCCTCCGGTTTTTTTTTTTTTTTTTTTTCGCTTAACTTTATGGATTTCTGTTCTGGACTAAAGCTCCAAGCGATGGGATGTGCGTGGTACGTCTCGTAGAATCACGCTCTTTTCGGAATTCTCTCCCTAAAAATAACGGGAATTTTGCGGAAGATGCCAACACGTGAACTGATACTAACTCCATCACTTTTACACAGTCTTGTGTACTGTTCCACTCTCTCTTGTTCCACGGTCTGTTCGTTTTCCCTACTTGAATAAAAATACTATACCACTGCTGTTGTGAGTTTCTTTTGTCGAGAAGCTACTCTGGATGGATCTTTCTCTCACCAATTAGAAAAATTCACGGGAAAAAATAAGACAATGAAAAACTAAAAGAGTAAATATAAACGTATATCAAGTAAAATTAAATTTGACTTGGTGAGACGGCTAAAACAAGACAAAGAGTCTTGTTACATAATAACCAGATTTATTGTATTATCTTTCTTTCGTTTATTCTTCCTTTCTCTTTCTTTTTTACTTTCTTTCCTTGTCTTTCTTACTTTCTCTCTGTCTTTCTCTGTTTCTCTCATTCTCCCTGTATTTTTTTTGTCTTTCTTTCCTCTTTTCTTTCTCTCTTTCTTTCTTTCATTCTCTCATTCTCCCTTTCTTTTTTTTTTTTACTTTCTGTCTCTCTTCCTTTCTCTCATTAGCAGTGATGAGATGTGTGTGGTAAGTCTCATAGAATCACGCTCTGAGAAACAAACGGGAAGTTTGTGAATGATGCCAACACGTGAACTGATACTAACTCCATCACTTTTACAAAGTTTTGTGTTCAAATCTGTCTTGTTTCCTGGTCTGTTCATTTCCCTACTTGAATAAAAATACTATACCACTGCTGTTGTCAGTTTCTTTTAGCTGGTGGAAGTGTGGGTCAAAAAATCCACCTGAAAAAATAAGAAAATGTAAAACAAAATGAGAAGGAAAAAGAAAAAAAAAAAAAAAAACTTAAATCATGTAAAATTATCTGACAATGGGGAGAGTAAATGTGATTTGGTGAGATGGCTAAAACAAGACAAAGAATCTTGTTACATAATAGATTTGTTTCTGCATTTCACTTCTTGTTCTCATTGGCTTTAATATAAAAAAGTAGCTAGTTGTTTTTTGTGAGAAACATTGTGTTCTTAAAATAAGACAAGTTCACTTGACATTTCTTGTTTCAAGAAGTTGTGTGTTAAAACATATTGTCTACTTTGAAAAATGTCTCGATTTAGTGTAAAATATCATAAAAATTTGCATTTTTGTTCTAAGCAAGAATATTCAAGTCCTTATTTCTTGAAATAAGCAAAGTCATCTATCACATTTAATTCTAAGATAATTTATCTTGTAAGAAATAATAACACAATTTATCGTCTAATTTCAAGATTTTTTTTGTCTTGTCAAGAATTTATTTTTTGCATTGTGATTATCATTTATCGTCTGGCCTTGACAAAAATCCAGTCGTGCTTATACTTAGTTAAGACATAAGTCTCGTGTTCAAGCTGAGAAACCTGCTGTTCTCAATTTTACGTGTCGTTTTCAAACATTATTAGATTTTAAAGGACTGTCATTGTTAGCTTTGATGGGGAAAAAAATAAAACATGTCATTCAGTATTTCCCAGCATGCACTTTTCCACCAAACCTACAATTTTTCACCCAGGAGCTACTGGTCAACCACTATATATATATACACACACACGATACATATATATATATATATATATATATATATATATATATATATATATATATATATACATACATACACGTATGTATACAAATATTAAAAAAATTCAAATTCCGCTGACTGACTCTTATCACAATTCACCACCCAAGAGCCATTGAATATAATTCTAGAGAAGGACTTATTTTTATAAAGGAGTCAAAACAATACAAACGTGGTAAAATATGAGTATGTGTGTAAGACAAGGGACTCTTATCATAAATATCAGTATACCAAGGTAAGCACAGAAATGCATGAATGACTTATCACTGCATTTTATTCTAGATACTATGTTTATTTATTACTAGGCAGTAATCTCTTTACTAAAATATATATTTCACCAGCTCTCAACTACAAACCTATAATTGACACATTGGCGGGTTGATCAAATTGACCGTTGTTATATTCGTGACGTCACAGACTGCGCACAAGTGGCTGCCATTGGATAACGGGAGCAAAAAAATAAATAAAATAAAAAATAATTGGATAATTTGAGCTAGCTGTCAACTGTGCTAATTGTTTCTTTTTCCCTCTCATTTTGAACTCCACATTTACCATAAAGTCGTGTGTAAATCTCATACAATCGTTCCAATGTATAAATTATTTTTTTTTAATAAGGAATGCTGTAACAATAACAAAGAAAAAAAGACCAATTGTTGCTTTTGACATTTCAAGAGTGCCATTCCAAAAAAAAAAAGCAAATGTCGCTCAAATCCAAATGAACTTTTATCTTTATTTTTTTTTATGGGCTGGTTATAAAATTGCGGTGAACTAAAATTAAACAGTTACGTGGTTGTCAAAGCACATCAACAAATATCTTTGTAAAAGAAGTGGAAAACATGTTTTTTTATATTTAATATTTACATTTGTTCTAGACATGCACTGTGTTTACAACAGTAATATACAGCACAAATATTAATATACCTTTTCTTTGCTTTTTTTTTTTTTTTTT
>CM051507.1:3975869-4060258 GCA_028031935.1 Paedocypris micromegethes
ACACACACACACACACACACACACACACCACACAGACACACATTCTATTCATTGTTTTCACTTAACTTGCCCTATCAATTCACTTCACTTATCTTTCAGATGGGAACACTGGAAGCTTCTGTCTAATCTAAAGACGACTGTGGAAGGTTTACTGTCGACCAACAATCCTAACGTGTGGTCTCGCTATGGTGGGCTTCAGCGTCTGCACAAGGACATGAACAACATCCTCGGCCATGGGCTAAAACACGAGCAGGTTTGTTGTTGTTGTTGTTTACTTTTCTGAAGTGCCTGACTGTAAACAATCAACCTGAATTATTTCCTTAAAAGAATAAGACTTATCGCACTCTTATCACAGATGTGTTAAGTCGCATTCTTTTAAAATAAAATGTTAAATAAAAATGCATAACGTGTAATTTTAGTTTAGTTTGTGTTTTAAAGAGATTAAAATCAAACACACAAGATTTTACTGTAACTGTAATCTATAAAACGTGGATTATTTCCCTTAAAATAAATATTTACGTTATTTTCATGTAATAATAGATATATAAAATTGGATTTTTGTATAGTACATAATATCTATCCATCCTTCCATCCATCCATTCATCCACCCATCATTATAATTATAAAAATATATCTGTGTGGATGAAAAGTTTCTATTTTAGTTACATTTAGTTTCTATTTTAATGAGATTAGAAACAAGCACAGGAGAACTGTAATCTGTACTGTACTGCAACTGAAGTCATTGCAACAATTCATTGCAAAAATGCATCAGCCGCTAATCTGTTCGTTACTCATTGCATCAATTATTAAACCGCTTTGTACTTTGCCTTGCAGATTTATTATAAACAGAAGGATTACTGGCAGTTCATCTGGTATGTGCGCTATCTCTGCCCTCATCTGGCCTGCCACGTGGAACAGGTCTGTGTCCACTGATGGACGAATGAAGGTTGAGTGATGATGGAATGATGATGGTCGAATGATGATGGAATGGTGTAATGATGATGGAATGATGATGGAATGAAGGTCTAATGATGATGGAATGATGGCCGAATGATGATTGATCAATGATGGTCGAATGATGATGGAATAGTCTAATGAGGATGGAATGTTGGTCGAATGATGATGGAATGATGAAGGTCGAATGATGATGGAATGATGGTCAAATGACGATGGAATGATGATGGAATGATGAAGGTCGAATGATGATGGAATGAAGGTCTAATGGTGATGGAATGGTGGTGGAATGATGGTGGAATGATGGTGGAATGAAGGTTGAATGAAGGTTGAATGAAGGTTGAATGATGATAGAATGAAGGTATAATGATGATGGAATGATGGTCAAATGATGATGTGATGATGATGGAGGGAAGGTCTAATGATGATTGAATGATGATGCGATGATGGTCGAATGATGATGGAATGAAGGTCTAAAGATGATGGAATGATGGTCGAATGATGATGGAATGATGGTCGAATGATAGTTGAATGATGGTCTAATGATGATGGACCGATGATGGACTGATGATCTCTGGTGTTCTCTTTGCAGTTCAGTCAGCTGGAGCCGGTGCTGAGTGGAGCTCCGAGCTTCGGCGAGAGTTTTAAAGCCGAGCGATGGCTCCTGCACAGTCTCCAGGGTCACATCCTGTCCGCCCAGCTCAAGCCGCTTCTGCAGCACCCGAGGAACACGCAGAAGTATTACACCGGTAATTCATGTCCAATGACACTATTTGCTTTATTTTGCAATCATGTTACATTGTTACCATATTCTTGCACTGTGAGGCGCACTGAAAAGTGTTTCAAAGTGGAACAAAACATTGACCAATATTATTTTTGAATTAAATCAATCAATCAACATTTATTTATAAAGCACTTAAAATTCAACTGTATTTGACAACTAAGTTCTGGACACAATGGGTCCAAATGGATGATTAAAATAACAGTAAAAACAACGCTATATAAAACAAGACTTAAAAAAACAATATAATAAAACGGCAATAAAACATACTCAGACAAGGAATATGAAGAATATATATTCTGTCGTGACGAGACAGTGAGTGAGAGGAGTATTACTGTAATTTCTTGATTATAAGCATTATAAGCCATTTTTTCATATTTTAGAAGCTCAGAATCTCTGGGTGTTTGTATTGTTCAAAATGACATCGAAGTCGTCTTGAAACCTGTGCAGTACCTGAAAACCCTACTTGAGTAAAAGTATGGATAAGTTCACCAATTCCAAGAAGACTTGAGTAAAAGTCATGAAGTATGAGTTCTCAAAGTCATAAAGAACGAGGCTTTATTTCCTATTATATAAATTAGGTTTATCACCTCGGTGTTTCAAAATTTCAGAACAAAAGAATATAAAGTCATTTATAGAAATGTGCAAAAAAGAACGTAACGAGAAACAATGTCCATTCAAATGTAGTGGAGTAAAGAGTACACTCAATAACCAATGTAGTCAAGTAGAGTAAAAGTTGCTTATATTTTTTGATTATGATACGCAGTACAAGTACAAAGTAGCCAAAAATACTTAAAGTAACAAACTCAAGTACTCAAGTACACAACTGCATCTGGGAGTGAAAGAAAGGATAAAGAACAAATCACCCTTGTTCTTTACGGGCTTGAGATGCTTTGGGTTTTTTCTGAGCCTGTGGTTTTTACCAACACACAACTCTTCTTATCGATTGACTTTTTTCGATACATATAAAAAAATAACGAGGCTGCATTTCTGCTTATATTTGTAGGGTGGTTATTATGGCGTAAATACGGTGTTTGTCTTTGTGTTTTTGTAGAAACTGCCTTCCTGCTGAGTGAACCTCACGTGTCTGCAATGTTCCAGTGTCTGGACGCGGTGGAGCAGAACAACCCTCGTCTTCTGGCGCTCATCGACACGTCCCGGGTGAGGAGAACCAATCAGAAGCTTGCTCATAACTCCTGTTGTTTTTTAATCGTGTTTTATGAGTAATAAAATGAAAAATCTATAATAAAAAAATTAAGTAATAAAATGAAACTAAACCAAGGTAGGCATACTTAGAAAGACATTTCAAAAGATTAAAATGTAAATGTTTGCGTATGAAGACATTTATTATTTATACAAACAAATACGTACAAAATACGTGTGTGTGTTTGTCATTACAACAATTTGTTCACACGTTTATGTGCGTATGCATATACATATATTTGTATGACTTTTTATTTAACCTTTTTTTTCCACATTTATTTCTACTTTTATCTCCCTGACTGTATGCTAATCAGGCGGTGTGTTTTCGTTCTTCAGACAGAAGCAGTCAAAGTCAGAGTTTTGACCGCTAGAATGTACTTTTTGTCATCTATTATTCAAATAAAACGATATCAAAATATTACGAGTCAAAAGTGAGGTTTGTTAAATTAAGAAAGGATAATCTTTTGATGAGAATAATAACGTAATTAAACCAGAAATGTTTTTTTTTTTTGGTGCCTGAAAATTCAGGGGGGCGCTTACATTCACGGGGTGCTTATATTCGTGTAAACACGGTAATTACCATTTTTTTTAATAAATAAAGCACAGTTTATTCCGAAATCTCACATTTGATTAACAAAATAAATTTTAGATTTTAAATTGTGAACTATAGTCCAAAAATTACGGTACTTTCGTTTCATCATGAGATGGTATGTGCTCAACAGTTTTTTCAATGGTGTTTTTTTGTTTGTGTTTCACCAGCTTTCGAATCTAAAAGAGAGTCCTCTGCCTTTGCTGAAGAGCCAGAGTTTGTGTTTGTTACCCGGAGCCGTGGGAACCTGGAGAGCTGCAGATGTTTCACACTCCCACACACTCAACGCGTCTCACACTTGCCTTACGGAGACGCCAATCGCCACACACTCCAGAAGCATCTCAGGAGGTTAGCAGACCTCCAACGCCTCTGTCAATGATGAAGGTTTAACGTAACCTCCTGCTTAACTACACAATATAAAGCTGTGAGATTTACACTTGTACCTCTACTTACGAAAGTTTCTAGTTACGAAGCGCATCTTTGAGAACATTTTGTCTCTAGTTACGAAATTGTTTCAAGATACGAAAGACCAAATGTCGCACGAGAGGCTTTTGTCACTTCCTGTGGACTTTTCCTACCACTTGGTTCAGCTCTATTTTATGTATATTTTTTGTCAATTATTTTTATGCGTATTTTTTGTTTATATTTTAGTCATTTTTGCGTGCAAATCACATGTCGTTTAGTTTTTACTTTTTGGCTTTTACTTTGTGTTTTTTTTAACAGTCATTACCAATATCTGTTCATTTTTATAAAAAAGATTTGTCAGAATTTACTGAAGCTTGGTACGGATTTGGGCATTTACCTGCGTCTCTACTTAACCTGCTCTTGGCGTGAATTATTTTGTAAGTAGAGGTACCACTCTACGTAAGCACCACTTTTTTCGGATTTTCGACGCTCAAAAACTTGGAGGGTGCTTATAATTGTTGATTTCAAACATGAGTGTAACTATAAGCCCTCATTTTTCCGTATTTCAAGTCAGGAGCAACCACATGTAAACGGAAACATGTCGTCTTTATGCAGCGGCGCGCGTGTGCGTCTATAAATAATTCATATTGTGAATAATTCCATTTTCTTTTTCTTTTTTTTTTATTTTGTGCATGAAAAACCATCAACTCACCGGGTGCTTATTGAATTAAATTGAATGGAATTGAAAAAGCCTTTAATTGCCCCACTGTGGGGAATTTTCATGTCACAACAGTGGAAACGAATTAAAATAAATAAACGGTATAAACTAATTTCAATAAATAAATAAACAAACATGACCAAAACTGCGCACGTCATAATAAACAAAAAAACACAACCCATAAATAAATAATTAGCGCTGCACGTCATAAACACAGTTCCAGTCACCATTTTCAATTTAAACTGTGTTTGGCGTTAAATTGTGTGCGATTAAATGTAAATCGTGTATATTCACGTAGACGCGGTAATTGTGCGAACTGGCAAAGTTAACCAAGAGGTTACTGTACTCCAACAAACTACTTCTCTATAATCAGACATGAAGAAGAATTATCTGTGAACTTTGCGTGCAAAAATGTGTTTGCTTTTCAGATTTTACACCATCCAACGTCGCTCCAGTGCCCCGCCAAGGAAACCAGTGCCCGGATCCAGGAACCAGCCAACCGTGCTTCACCAAACCAGCCTCACCAGCCGAGTGTCCCGAACCGGACTCAGATGATGGGCCGGAATATTTGGCCATCGGAAACCTGGGACACAAACGGCGCGACTCGTCCGGCTCCGCGAAGACCCGCGAGGCCGCCGCCCACACGCCAGCGTCTCCGCCTTCTCCACGCCACGCCTCCTTCTCCGACACGAGGAGTGCCAGTCGCAGCTCTCGAGGACACATCCGCTCTCAGTCCGACACCGGAATCATCCAGAAGCAGAAATCCGGTGCGTAGAAAAATGACGTTTGGAATTCATATCTCGGGTCAATTTTTAATAAAACAAAACGGTTGATCTTTTTAGTTAGACTAGTACTGGTTGAATTCTATCTGCATAGCTAGAATAATAGATATTAGTATGAAACATACATAAGAGCATATACATTTTTCACTATTTACTGTTTCACTGTTTCATAAGTTGACCAGTCTTAAGTGGATAGTTTTAAGATAATAGATGTTGGGTATTTGTAACTGTAATTTGTAAATTAAGTGGCACAAAATTGACATTGATAAGTAATTGCAAATTAAATGTACAGAATTCTGTTTCATTTTTTCATAAAATAATGGGGGTTTTTTTCCTCATGGTAGTTGCTTTACAGTACTTTTAAGAATTGTATTAATAGTAAAATATTTTATCTTATTTAATTAGTAGTTAATAATATAAATAGTGGTTAATAATTCATTAATAGGAAATAGTTTTACTATGAACGACTAAATAATTCTGTAAGTCACTATTCTCCCCAAGAATCAATGAATAGCTAATGATAATTGTAGAATTGTTGAACTAGTTGAATTTAAAAATGAATAAATTAACTAGTTATCCAACAGGTTTTTATTAAATAAAGAATATAATATTTGCAAATGTAAAATGAAAAGTAGAACAAAGTTATCTTCCACCACAATTATATCAGGACCTTAATGAAGTATAAGTAACAAGTCAGTACCAGTCTTAATTGAAGAAATTGCTCTTCGTTCGACTTATTCCGACAGTGAACACACACTTTTCTGTGGCGAAACTTTTCGCCTTTGAAATATATTATTATTATTATTTAAACATATGCTTCTTTTGGAGACCCGAAAGAAAGCCATGTCAACACTTCTAATTAAAACACTCAAACATCAACTCTGTGTTTACTTTAAAAGGTGTGTTCAGATTATTGAATAAAGTGAGTATTAATTAAGGAAAATTTACTAATGCATCGCGCCTAAAATCCTTAACATGTTTAAAAAAAAAAGGAAAGTATACATTTTTTTTTTATTAAAAGTAAAATTGAGGTTATTAATGTGCGTATTATTCATGTGCACCTTGTAGTCTGAAATGTACAGTACTATACTCGTGTAATTACAGTTTTATTTTATGTCCAAATATACCTTTTTCAAATTTTTACGAATTTTTTTTTTCAGACATAAAGTGTTCTGAAATGTTCTGGTGCTTCTAGAAAAGACAGAATATCTTCATCACACTTTTTTTCCCAGACATAAAATTTTCTTGTGCTTCTAGAAAAGACGGAATAACTTCGTAACACTTTGCTTTCTCTAGAGTGTTCTTCTTCTTCTCTCTCTTCTCACTCTTCTCTGTCTGTAAAGGCACGGCTCAGAGGAAAGTCACCATTATTATCGAGGAGCCAGTCGCAGGTTTGCTGTCGCTCCTCCGTCCCTCCATTTCCGTTTCCCCGCACTAGACGCTTTTGTCACTTCCTGTTGACTTTTCCCACCACTTGGTTCAGCATTATTTTGTGCATTTGTCAATTATTTTTTTGTTAGCATTTGGTTCATCATTATTTTGTGTATTTTTTGTCAATTGTTTTTATGTGTTTTTTGTTGGTAATTTTGTCATTTTTACGTGCAGATTTCATGGTGTTTGGTTTTTAATTTCCCATAGCTATAAAACATTTGTTTTGTAGTGCTTTATTTTATTTCCTTAATAAGCAACGACTGTTGTTTTTATTTTAATATATGTTTTAATATTCAAATACATAGTACATAAAATATTTTTATATGTAAACTATTTTATTACATTGTTATTTTAATAAGATGTTTAATGCTTTTAAACAAATTTATAACAGCTTGATTTATTTGAGGGATTCTTTAATGAGGAAGAACTGTAAAAAAATGTGCTTATCCATGACAATTGACAGAGAATAAAAGTCATCAAAAAAAAAATCACCAATCAAAAAATACCATTATGAGGATTAAAACAACATCAATAACACTAGGTACAATGATTGTGTCGATATTACATTTTATAGATTCCAAAATTTTTTTTTTTTTTTTTACTTTTTAACACATTTTGTTGTCATAAATGGGTGTAACAAAATGATGTCACGATTTGCCATATCTGAAGATCCGCTTCCACTGATATAGACTGGAATTCCAGCCGTCCAAGTTCCACACGGCCTTACGCTGAACTCTACACAATAGATATGTGTGTGTAGCTGGAGAACATTTACAGACACGCGCTACTGTGCAACACTCACTGTGCTCATTGTCGACATTCCAATCCGCTACATGTTACAAAATACATTTTTTATATGTGTATAATATTTTTTATTTATATTATTTCTTTATTTATTATTTGTATTATAATATAATGTACTTTTAAATAATAATAATTGTATTTATACATATTAAGTATTATACACTAATATTGATTCTATGTAGTAATATTTATTCTATGTTTTGAATGCATTTTTAGTACATACAATTTGTATTAATATAATTAAATTATTAAAATACAATTATGATTATTAATTTGTTGTTGTTTTCTGTTTGAATATTTATTTTAATACAATTGTGTAAATTCTCATCCTTACATTTTTAGAAGTAATATACACAATATTCTATAATTTGTATACATCAATTTAATTATTAAAATTCAATTATTATTATTAATTTGTTGTTGTTGTTGTGTTTTTTTTGTTGTTGTTTTTTTGTTTTTTATACAATTGTGTAAATTCTCATCCTCATATTTTAAGTTTGCTCATCATGGACTTTTGTTTGTCACAGAATCCGTCCTGGACATGCCGTGTTTGAGCAACTTTGGGCCTTTTTCGTGCCAGGGCAGTGCCACCAGCAGCCAGAGATCCGTCTATCTGCATTCCAGTGAGTGTGTGTGTGTGCGCCACCTTCACGTGCCATCACATCTGCCTGTCCTCAGCAGTGTGTGTGCTTCCTGTCTTCTCAGACGTCTCCCAGAGCAGCAGCAGCAGCGTCTCGGATGGATTGTTTCGCAAGCCTTCACAGGGTCAGAGTCTGATCAGCTACCTCTCCGAGCAGGATTTTGGAAGCTGTGCTGATCTGGAAAAGGTCTGAATGAAATGCAGTGGTGCCCCCCGACTTACCAATGTCCATGATAACGAAGATCCCGAGTAGAGCTGCACGATTCTGGATAAAAAGAAAATTACGCTTTTTTTTACTTAAAATAAAGATCACGATTCTTTCTGGATATTTTATTATTTTAAATATTCAACCCTGAAAATCAGGTTGTCAAAAAGCAATATAATAACACATATTACTTATAATTAGTGCTGTCAAACGATACATTTTAAAAAAACTAGTTAATCGCACTTCCCCAATCAAATTAATCGCGATTAATCACAAATTATAATTATTGTGTATTATTAATAATTATGTATCATTAACCATTATTATTAATAAGAATAAGTAAAGAATCTTGTAATATTGAATATTGAAGTGTAAAATAACTCACTTAATTACTCAAAATAAACACTTGTTTATATACTGTATTATGCTGTTTTTGACAGTAATTATTTAAATTTAAATTTTTCATTTAAATTACTGTTTTTAGCCGTTCGGTATGGTTTCAAAACGGGACGCGCAATTTCATTCCCAAGTAATTTAAAGCATGGTTAACAAACGTGTAATGGTCCATTGAAGAAGCGTGAATCCCGGACACTTTCGTGAATTTATAAAATCTGTCCAGACTCAGCCTAAAAAGAGGACATGTCCGGGGATAAAAAGACGCTCCACGCTATTTTGACAATGTCTGACAATTTTTGACAATTTGAAACTTTAGTCTAAAAGGTCAACATGGGGTTTGTGAAATCAGTTGAGTCTGGGAAGTGCCCAAGTCTTTCTTTCTTCATTTTGCCTTCAGTCACTCTTCGTTCCGTTTACTGAATCTCCAACACTCCAGTTTATTCAAACAATAAAGCATAGCAAAGTTAACATTACCGATTCACGTCAGAGTGCTAAAGATAAAACAGTTTCACTCCTCAACCGCCAAGGTTTTCTCTCACATTCGGACAATGCTCACACACACACATAGAAACCGAAAGTTAGGAAGTCCAGGTGTTAGAGAAGTCAACGGTTCAAACTCAGATAAGGAGCTCTGCAAAGAGACCTTTGTTCGCGCTTCTTCACAGGCCCTGTGATTCTTCTAAGGCTTCACACACACACACACACACACACACACACACACACCTAGACACCTAGACATGCATATACATACAGAAAATAAGACAGAAAATGATAATAATTAATTAATTAAAACATTTGAAAGCTTAATAAACTCAACAACGTTCTTCATCTCACCAATACACTTTCTTATTATTATTTTTTTTAATATAAATTATTTGCAAAAGAGGGGAAAAGACAGAGTCACTCCAAACCCAATTCCTTGTTGTCATTGAAACTTGGCCAATAGCTTCAAGTTTTCTGATTCTGATTTATTTCTGATTCTGATTTTCTGATTTCTGTGCCCTTCTCGCCCAGGAGAATGCCCACTTCAGCATCTGCGAGTCCCTGATCGCCGCCATCGAGCTGATGAAGTGCAACATGCACCGGCTGGTGAAGGAGGCGGAGGAAGAGTGCGACAGCGACACGGAGATCCAGCAGCTCAAGCAGAAGATCCGTCTGCGCAGGCAGCAGATTCGCCGATGCCGACTGCAGGCGCCTGCAGGTTCTCGCGGGGCTTCGGTGAGGTTTAACACGTGTTCTATAGTTCTAATCTCTAGTGTTTTTTTTCAGGGGTGTCGCTCATCGACTGCAACGGCTCGCAGCGGAGTTCCCAGGATTCCTTTCATCCCTCTGACTCCGGCTCTGATAAAGACGTGGAGGACTTTGAGCTCAAAGGTTTGAAACTGGGGATGCGGATGGTTTGTCCTGGGGATGCACCGGATGCTTAGTCGCTGGAAACGTTGTATGAGCAGCACAGAAGTGATTTTTTTTTTGATTATTTATTTATTTATTTTAATTTTTTTATTTTTTCTTTCATGGTAGCACCCCTGTATATAAAAATACACTGCAAAAACACGCATTTTTGCTCCTGCTTTTTAAAAGACGATTAGATATTCTAAATACACACGTGTAGATAAGAGTGGTCACGTCAGATACTGATTGGTTTTCTGAGTGCACAAACTAAAGGCATTATTAAATAATGGGCAATATTCATGCTGACTAATCAGAATATTGATTTGGCTCACATTATCACGGGAAAGGAAAAGTACGGATACTTGACTGTAAGAATTACTCCATTACAAGTCACCAATTCCAAGAAGACTTGAGGAACTTAGGCCTAAAAAGCAGCAAGAAATGTGAAAAACAAGAAACGTTTTATTCGTGAGGTTTTAGTTCCTATTATAGAAATGAAATTTAACACCTCAATGTTTCAAAATGGCAGAAATAAATGGATAATAAGGAACAAAAAGTCAGTCTCAAACTCAAATGTGCAAAAAGTGCAACCGCACTTTAGCATCCAGTATCTTCAGCATCCTGCAGATGGCGATATCACCTCGTCCACCCAAGAAATGAACCACGGTAGAAAAAGATGTCGACTTGTCGCACACAATCACAATGTAACGAGTAACAGTGTCCAAATGTAGTGGAGTAAAGAGTACAGATACTCAATCAAACATGTAGTCAAGAAGAGTAAAAGTTGCTTATATTTTTGATACTCACCACAATAACAAAGCACCCGAAAATACTTAAGTAAAGTAACATAATCCATTTACTTGAGTACTTTACACCACTGGTAGATGCACTTCACTGTTCGTCCTGAGTGTCCTTGAGCTGACCCCTACATGACCCCCGGCACCCTGGCTTAAGGCTGCCCACTGCTCCGGGTGTGTTGCACTTCACTAGTTTAAGTACAGTTTAACTTTGAAGGTTTAAGTACATTTAGTTCACATTTAAGTGGGTTTCAGTTTCTTTCCTTTCTTTCGTAAAATAGAGTCAAGGATTATTATCATGGTTTAAAATTCAAATTCTAATTGTAGTTTTAAATTGTTACAAATCTACATACATTAATTTTATTATTTAATTTTATTTTAATTTAAATTTAATTTTAAAATTGTAACTCCTTTTGTAGATTAGTGTAAAGTCACAGTGTAATGGCTCTTTTATTTCAAGAGCTGTACTAGGAAGCTTTGAATGCAGTTAATTAATTAGTTCTTGCCGTTAAAATATCTAAAAATAAATAAAGAAAGAAAGAAAGAAATGAAAGAAATATTGGATTTTAAGTGTGTAAATCTATTTTGGCTTTGGGGCAAAATATTCATTCCGGTGCATCCCTAGTTATGCTTTTCATTCCATTTCATCACGACTACATCCATGATACGTGGTCATGTCATTATCTACGCATTACTCAAGCTGCACAATATGCTACACATCTTTGTGTCAAAGGTCAAAACATGGAAGTTAACAAGATCTTCACACACAAATAAGATAAAAATTGAACAATTTATTTCAGGTAAATGTAATGATAACGTGTGTGAAGCGATACAGCAGAATGAAGGTGGACTTTGTGGTTTGTGTCTCAGATGGTAATGAAGGCCAGACACTGATGGCGATGTCTCAGAGCGGCTTGTCTCTGTCCCTCGCTTCCCTTTTTTCAGGTACGAGAGACGGACGAGATCTTAAAATACATACACGATCATAAGGGGTGTAATGATATTTCACGGTATGAAATATTGCTGTAGAAATAATAAAGCGCAGTGTGAATGTATACAATTACATTTTTTTTTACCTGACACACACACGCACAATCAAGCCCCTAATAAATCACTGTGTCCATAATTACTGTTATTTATATTGGGAACTAAACAATATTCATAATATTGGTATATATGTAGATATAAATATTAATGTATCATGATGACATATCTTTGAAAAAACAGCTACAAAACAGACACTTTGATTGACTCTGCCGCCATTTTTTGTAGTTTTTCCGTTGTATATTTTTCCGCTTGTTTGTAAAAATACTTCTCGTCGACTTGCTTTAAAAGAGTAGCAGCATATTGTGTAAAAAAACGTTATCGCTTAAAAGACATATATCAAAGTAAAAGTTATTTACTTTAATAATAAAACAATAAATTATTGTAATAGTGGAGTAATTAGTAACCTTTACTTTTGATATATGTCTTTTAGGCGATATTTTTTTACATAATGTGCTGCTACTCTTTTAAAGCAAGTCGATGAGTAGTATTTTTACAGAGAAGCGGCAAAATATACAAAGATATCGTTTATAAACCTATTATAATCGTACGTACAGATCTTTGGAGATCTTTTCAAATTCCATCCTGCTTTATAAAGCTCATCGTCTTTTCACAACTCTATAGTGCACGTGTGTAGTGACATCATCATTTCTACTCACTACACAGTGATCATCAGTTACTCACTCATTGTCTTGAATCAGCGACGTCCAACCAAGACTCAGCTACAGCATAGAAACTATAGGGATTTATTCTAGTAATCTTGGAGATTTTTGGTCCCATAAATCATTTATATCTTCAGTCGATGTGAAGATGAATGTCTGATGCCGGCAGAGCCTGAGTTGGACGCCTCTTTGAGCAAGTGCGGATGAAGATGTTTTATTATAATTAATTTGTAGTATTGTATTGTATTATTATTTTAATGTTATATTTTAATATATTATTATATTTTATATAATTTTATAATGTTATATTATGTTTTTTATAGTATTTATATTAAATATGTATTTTCTAAAATATTGTATATTATTTTTTGAATATATTTAATTATGATATTCAAGTTTATATTACATTTTTATTAAAACATAATAGTGTTATATTACGATATGAAACTGTTAAACCTTTCCTATAAGTTTAATATTATTTTGTCAGCTTCTTTTTTCGTTTGAACATTTGTCGGTGTGAGCGAGGTGAGAATGTTTAAGTTAAAATGTGCATGTTTTATTTTTAAGATGCTGACATCAAACACAGAGCCGAGTCCAGCTGTCGATCCGGCCTGAGCTCAGACTCCATGTAAGTTGTTTGTGTGTGTGTGTGTGTGTGTGTGTGTGTGTGTAAAAAAAAAAAGAAAGAAAAATTTTTAAGTGCAAAAGCCAGTTTATACAGGTTGGTTTTGAGTGCTACCACTGGTGAATCTGTATTCCTGCGGTTGTATATAGACACACTATATGGTAGTTAAATGACTTTAGTAGTTATGGTAGTTAAATTACTAAACCTGGTTGTATGTTTAAACAGCAATGTGTCTATGCTACACTCCAACTCGGCTGAATCGGTGGCGATGGGTCTTCTCCGGCAGTTTGATGGCCTGCAGCTTCCCGCCGCCTCCGAGCTGGAGTGGCTGGTCCCAGAACACGAAGCCCCTCAGAAGGTAAAGCTGAAGGTCTCCACAAGCAGCTCCGACTCAAATCCCCCGTCTTCCGCAGCTTCTTCCTATACCAGACTCTCTGCCCATCTCTCCTGATGATGGAGAACACGCTGACGTTTACAAGCTGCGGATCCGGGTCAGAGGAAACCTGGAGTGGGCTCCTCCAAGACCACAGATCATCTTCAATAGTCATCCTCCTCCAAAGTGAGACTCGAAAAGGCTGTTTTTTAAAATTTGAATCTCCATTCGTCTGACGTCTTCATCCAACCTTTCAGAAAAAAAATCGTGGTTGCCAAGCAAAACTACCGCTGTGCTGGTTGTGGCACTCGCATTGACCCAGGTACAGAGAGACTTTTGGACATTTTATTACCGCAATTACCCGAATATAAGCACCCTCTAGAATTTTTCAGGCACAAAATAATAAAAATAAATAAAGAAATACTTTTTAAACGCCTAAGTACCTTGTGGCTAAATACTTTTCCTAAAAATACTTTTTTAAATACAAACGAAAAAAAAGATAACGTGTGGCTTTTATTTTTTGAATAATAGTGGATAAAAAGGATAAGGATAATCTTTATTGTCATTGCACAATGGTACAAGAGATTAAATTAACAAACTAGTCAGTGCAAAATGCAATAAACAATGTAATAATGTACATGTAAACAAGTGTAATAAACAAAAGTGCAGTGCAAATATAGAAACACGGGGGACATATACATACATACATAAAAATATTTTTAGATTGTTGTAATAAACAAGGAACAGACACAATCAAAACGCTGGGTCGCTGCACAGGGGATAATAATTCTTCCCCTTCACACGACGTCGGATAAACAGACCTTGAGGCCTGAGCTTGAAACAGCTGACCGCTAGAATTGACTTTTTGTTGTCTATTATTCAAGTAAAACTTTTTTTTTTTTTTAATTAAAGTTTCTGGTTCATTTATGTTAATATTCTCCTAATATTATCCTAAGTTTTTCAGCGTCTAAAATCGGGGGGAAAAGGATGCTTATATTTACATATTACGGTAATGTTTGACATCGAACGTGCATTGAGAAGATTGTGTGGTTGTTTTTTTCGGCTAGACTACATGAAGAGGCTGCGCTATTGTGAGTATCTGGGCCGGTTCTTCTGCCAGTGCTGCCACGAGAACGCTCAGGCCGTGGTGCCGGGCAAGATCCTGCAGAAGTGGGACTTCAGTAAAAGCTACGTCAGCAATTTTTCCAGGGACCTCCTGGCCAAGATCGCAGGAGACCCGCTCTTCAACTTAAACGACATCAATAAAAGCCTTTATAAGAAGATCAAGGTTCTGGAGAGCGTCCGTGTACGTTTGAGTGTTTTCTGAATGTGTGAGTCTGAAGAGCTGAAGGTTTGTGCGCTCCAGTCATTCTTATTTCTGCTTTCAGGCACTACGAGAACAACTGAACCACATGAAGAATCTCCTTAAAACGTGTCGTTTGGCTAAAGAGTAAGCGCTTTTGTCTTTGACTTATGCTAATGTTTATTTTCTTTTGATGATTTTTTTTTTATTGTGGTAGTTTGTTTTTGGTTGTTACAGACATTTGTTTTTATTATTACCGACTTTTTTATGGTTGCAAACATTTGTTTGTTTTATTTGTTTTAGATGCTTGTTTCTTAAATGTTACAGACATTTGTTTTTTTTGTGGTTTCAGACATTTTTTGGGTTTTTTTTTTCTGGATGTTTGAAAAAACAACCGTCTAACAAATAAATAAACAATGTTACAGATATTTGTTTTTTATTTTCACGGACATTTGTTTTAATATATTATTGATTTGGTTTTTTTTTTTTTTATTGTTACAGTTTTTTCATTATTACAAACATTTATTTTTTGTTACAGACGCTTGTTTTTTTTTAATTGTTACAGATGTTTGTTTTTTATTGTTAGTTTTTATTGTTTTTCTGTTACAGACATTAGGTTTTTTTATTGTTACAGGTGTTTGTTTTTAATTGTTAAAGTTGGTTTTTTTTTTACACACATTTGTTTTTGATAGTTATAGTTTGTTATTTATTGTTACAGAAATTAGCTTTTATATTGTTACATTTTTTTTTCATGTAAATCATGTAAAGTCTTGTTTTTTTGGCTGTTTTTACTCGACTACTCATACGCGATGTGTCTTTTTACAGAGTGTTGGATCAGTTTGACTCAATCCCGGGGCATCTCACAGAAGACTTGCATCTCTTTTCTCTGAACGATCTCTTCTCAGTTCGCAGCGGTGGTCTCGCTCCTAAGCTGCGGGCTCTGCTGTGTTCAGGATCGAGCCATGTTAAAGACTGTATGGTGAGCGTCTGTCTTTCTCCAAGCTTCTCCAATCAAACATCTTTACTTCTATTCTTTTGTTGTTGTTTCTCTCCAGCTCTGCCAGGCCAAGGGCTTTATTTGCGAGTTCTGTGGAAATGACAAAGACATCATTTTCCCCTACGAGCTCAACAAGTGCCTGCGCTGTGAAGGTGAGACCTCATCGAGCCGTCTTTCTGTTCCAGATAGAAGCGAGTTTTCTAGGAATCGTCCTGTGACCCTTGAGTAGCTGATGCAGATACAGTGGTACCCCGACTTACGAATGTCTTTTATAACGAAAAACCTGCATAACAAAATGCATCGCCGCAAACTATTTTTATCGAGCGTGTCTTTTTCTTACCGCTAGCATGCTTACATGCAGGTAAAACAGTTGTTTAATCTGTTTAGTTTTATATTGGTTCCAAAATATAAAATAAGCTTGCATTTTCCTAGAATGGCTTCTGTGCGTCTGGCGTTGGTTTAAATAGAGCCGAATTAGTTCACTTACTAGTTTCAAACTCAGTTTCAAAAGTAGTTTCAAACTCACTAACACAAGAAAACTTTCCCCACATAAAGCTTACAAATAAGCTAATAGAAGTTCGCTGCGCTTTTCTTGCTGGGTGTCTTACAGGTCCGTGTTCGTGGATTTGCATGATGTAATTCAAAGATGGTCGCTATTCATGTGAGATTGTCCATTGTATTATATTGTATCTATTATTACTGTAACTTTATAGACAGTTGCCAATGTGCAAATTAAACGACTACTTTACTAGTTTGATTAATTAATTATTAATATGAAATAGTGTTCTACATATCAGCTCTTCTGTGGCTGACCTAACAAACAAGCTCTGAAACATTAAGATGTGCAGGGTTTTTGAATTCTCTCTCTCCCTCTCTCACTCTCTCTCACTCTCTCTCTCTCAGCCCCGCCCTCCTCACAGACAGTTACAAAGACCAATCAAACTGACGATGACTTCGTGTATTACCCAATCAAAAGTAGAAACGGTGAAAAGGTCTTCATAAAAAGCGTGTGAGATGAATGGCATGAGATGCTGCTTTAAAAAAAAAATATAAAAAAAAACCCGTTCAACAGCCATTATTGGACGCACAATTTAATTATCAAATAATTTAAAGCATGGTTGGCGAACGTGTAATGGTCCATTGAAGAAACCTGGACATTTTTGCGAATTTATAAAACCCGTCCGGACGCCCCAGACACAAGGTAAAAAGAGGACTTGCTCACCCTAGACAAAACTATTTCTTAAAGTAATCTCTGTTGTTGTTCTTCTGTCCAGACTGTCACGCCTGCTATCATAAGAGCTGCTTTAAAGGAGGGAAAGAGTGTCCTCGCTGCAGACGACTGGCCCAGAGGAGAGAGCGCATGGCCCGTAAGAACATGGAGGCGCAGGAGGACCTCGAGGAAGACGGAGTGGGCGGAGCCAAGCACGCCGTGTGATTGGCCGAGGTTCCAGGTCGACGAATTTAGTGGCTGATATTCAGCAGTATCCTTCTTAATTCCTTTCCCGGGTTAGTGCCACTAAACCTTATTTATGGCGTTTTATGAAGACAAACAAAATCATTTTACGATTTCTTTATTTCCAATCGTTTTTCTTCCCGCCAGAGTTGCGTTCGTTTAGTTTAAGCTTGACTGCTTTTGTCGAAATTGTTTTTTTTTTTTTAATTCTAAATCCAATGTCAAATTTTACATACTTGAATTATTGTTATTTTTTTTTTGGTTGTCATCTAGAGCAAAACTCATTCCCTAGCGATGTTCTGAAGCCATTCCATGTGTTGAAGAGCAAATACACACTTCCACTAAACACTGAACACATTTCTATTCAAGTATTTAAAATGCAAATGAGTTTACCGTATTTATTAATTTAAACCGGCGGTTGAGTTGTGTGTTGTAGTAGTAAAGTCCCCTGTGGCATAAAGCTTTTGGAGGCTTTACACAATAACAGTTTTATTTTATCATTATTTTTTTTTTTTCGTTAGGAAAATCCATCAATTTCCTGGTTGTGTGATTGGGATTGTAAATATTCTCAGCATGGCGATTGTGCGCTCAAATTAGAACGTTTTCCCGCCTTTTTGAAGAGGAATTTGTTCAGCCGACGTTTCCGAACCTGCTGTACAATTTAATTATTCGTGTTATTATTTCCACACGCTTCAAATACGGCACTTTTGACTGTTCTATTTTTTTTTTTAATCGAGCTTTATTAATTGCACATTTCACTTTCTGTCCAGCGCGTTTGAGTGGAATTAAGTTATTGCTCGTTATTAATTTCCATGGTTACGGATGTAACGTTTAACGCAATAAGGCACATGTGCTACAGAGTGGATGACGTGACTGCACTAATCAACACTGATGTTCGTCTGCTCCAGAGAACCAGTGTTGAGTTTCTCTACTGTAAAGTCTCGCTCCTGTACATGTGTCGAAATAATCATTCGTCTTTTAGTTTCAATCAAGAAAACAAATAAATATCATTGAGTTATCGGTTTTTGTTGGAGTTCTTGTGTGACGTCATGTGTTTTACACTGCAATTTGATTGGTGGATAAAATATTGAGAGTGTTTCTAGGTTCGATCACAGTCATCTGAAAATAATCTTTGAATTAATGCCGCATTTATGTGAATGCAAGAATCCTTTTCCTCCCTTATTTTAGCGTATTTCAATTATGCCGTAAATATAAGCGCCTGTTTTTCCACATTTCGATCACAAATACCCAAAAAAACTCTAATAGAACACTACGTTCTAATTTTCAACTAGAGGTGGCGTTCTATTAGAGGTTAATTGATATGAATTGTTTTATGAAATAATATCTAGCCGTTACTGTTTATTATCTATAATTTGGAGTAAAATGATATCAAAGTGAAATAAATGGATGAGAAATTAAAACGGACAAATTACGCTTGTTATTTTCCCAAGAAAGTGTTTGTTGCGTCTCCCGCTGGTGTATTGTGTGTACTTGTGGAATTTATTCAGTTTGTCTGTGTAAGGCTTCAGCAGTTCAATTGTTAACGACCGATGATAAAATCGGGTTTAGGTATTTAGCAGTGTTAATTTTGACAGATTTTTAATTTAGTTTTAGTCAGTCTTTTGACTAAAACTCAGTTTTCTTTTAGTCCCAAATTAGTCATCTTAATTTTTTTTTTGTTTTAGTCTAATTTTAGTCGACTAAATAACACAACATTTTAGTCGACTAAACTACAGTACAGATTTAGTCAAAAAATATATACAGTAGCTATATATTCTAAATGTTTACTAAAGTCGCTAAGAAATCTGAATATGTAGTTAACTATGAACATATAAAATATATACAAAGATATTACTATTTTGGAAAAACATTTATATTAACTTTATGAACTTTTCTTTCAATTCAAATAAATGTATTCTCATAAATGAAACCTCAACAAAGAGAAAATTAAATACATTAAAATAAAATATAATTGCATCACGTTTATAAGTAACATGATTTAATTAAGTAAATTATGATTGGATGTCGTCACAGCAGTATTTTTGTTTAGTTTTTATTCGTCGACGGGTGTCAAAAAATTTAGATACAATTTTCGTCACTGAGCAGGAGTTTTTATATAGTTCGTCAGAGAAAAAGTGTCGTTGAGGAAGGCCATGACGAAAATATTCCGTCGACAAATTTAACCCTGGCATTTAATCTGAAATTTTACATTTCTGGAAAGTCAGAACATCAAGAATGATCAAGAGATGCTATGTTCGCCTAAAAATGGAATTTTTATTTTGTGCAGGAGAAATGGAAGGAGTGCTTATATTAATGCAAATATAGTAATTGTCTTTACGTGCGAGTAACAGTATTTAAGTAAAACATGTCACGAGATAAAACAGTACGACTTGCATAACTATAAATGCTGAAGAATCGGGAAGCGATCCGTCTCATCCTATTGGTTCATCCAAATGCACCACATGACTATGATCACCAGCGCATAGCCTGTAATTATCAGCAGGTAAATGCGGAACAAAAGATAGTCCAGGATGTAGCCCACGTGACACCACTGGTCCTGCAGGTGGTCTTCCTTACGGAGAACCGACAAGTAGGAATGGATGTCTCGCAGATCTTTACTGATCTGCTTTAGTTCCGGAACATCTAGTTTGACGTTTTCCGCAGCTGAGGGAGAAGAACACGTGATGTTGTTAGCATCCCACAGCCATACTTGAGTTAAAGTACAGATACTTACTGTAAAAATGACTCCATTACAAGTAACAAGTCACCAATTTCAAAAAGACTTGAGTCAAAGTAGCAAAGTATCCCGTTTTAACTTAAGTATTTTATTCGTACTCAATTTAGGCCAAAAAAAAAAGAAATGTGGAAAACAAACTCTTGTTTTTTAATACAGAAACAGAATTTAACCTCAATGTTTTAAAAATGGTAGAACAAAGTAGATAAAAAGAACAAAAAGTCAGTTTCAATCACTTACATTTGCAAAGAAAAAAAAATAGATATAAAATAAAATTCTGATTAGTAAATTATATGTTATAATTAATTATATAAAGTTATATATTAAATAATAACATTTGTAAAGCACATTCTTCCTCTTCTGAGTATTCAAGGTCTAGTTTGAGATGCAGGGAACTTAATAAACTACGTATAAATTCAATGAAAATCACAAACTCACAGCTAAATGTATGCAGAATGTATAATTTCAGCGATTCTTTTATTCACGGAAAATAGGAAATAGGAGTGCAAAGTACAGCTACTCAATCAGAAATGCAGTGGAGTAGAGAGTAAAAGTTTCTTACATTTTTGATACTCAGTACAAGTATGAAGTAGCCAAAAACATACTTAAGTAAAATATCCAAGTACATTTACTCAAGTACCTTACACCCCTGCCCACAGCTAATTGCGACAAGAATGGGGAATCTCACCGTTCATCTGGCTGGAGTTGGAGTCTGAAGCCTGAATGAGCCACGGGTTGCCATGTTGGTTTTCCTCTTTTTTGGCTAGTGGATCATCAGTTAAGCGATAGCAGATGATTCGAGCGATGAAGCCCATCACCAGCAGCCGGACCCAGCGGGGAACATCCCTGTACTTCATGGAGTTGTGATGGAGGACGCAGGTGATGAGGACGGTCTCCAGTAGACTCAGCACCATGAGCGCCAAGCACACGGAGAAGTAGATCCCTGGAGAAACACAACCCTGGTCTTGGCATCAATCCCCATTGCGGAATCTCGATCTCGTGGAATCTTGATCTTTCGGAATTTCAAAATCTCTGAATCTCAATCTTTGTAGGATTTTGATCTTTCGGAATCTCGATCTTACAAAATCGCTACCGAAACTCTTGGAATCTGTGTCTCTCAAAATCTCCTCTTGGAATCTCGATTTATTTATTTTTTTTAATCTTGGTCTTTCACAATCTCAGTCTTTCGAAGTCTCGATCTCTGTGTATCTCTATCTTTTGGAATTGCCATCTCTCACATTCTAAATCTTTCGAAATCTCTATCTTTTGGAATCTCGATCTTTGGCAATCTCAATCTCGTGAAATCTTGATCTTTCAGAATCTCAATCTCTCGGTATCTAGATTTTTCAGAATCTTAATCTTTCGAAATTGAGATGCAGGTTCTTCAGTGGTTCATCGCAGTAGAAGAGAAGACAGTTGGTCCACTGACCTATTAAGGGCGTTCCATTGGCGGTGCTGGGGAGAAGATCGTTCATGATGAGGAGGAAGACCGTGTAACCCAGGATGAGGGTCATCTTGAAAGACGAGCGGTCCACACTGTGTGGCGGCAAGTAGAACGACAAAATGTCGATGATCATGAGAAAAGAGCTGGGGATGATCAGATTCACCACGTAGAGAATCGGCCGTCGCTTGATCACCACCTGGATCGTAGGGAGTTCAAATAAAATCACACTTTACTTCAAATATATTAACACAAAAAGACACGTGGAGCAGTGGGTAGCGCTGTTGCCTCACAGCAAGGAGTTCCATGTTCTCCTCGTGCTTGCCAAACAGGTTCAAATCCCGATGGGTGGGTTTCACAACTGTCCTTGAGCTGCCCACTGCTCCGGGTTTGTACCATTTCGTATTTCAATACGGCCCCCAGTGGCCACGCTGATTAATCACCTCACTTTTTTTTTTTTTTAAAGGCAACACAAATTCACTGAAAAAAAATTTCATTCAACCAATTAAAAAAAAGTTGGGTAATAATTCACATCTATATTTTATTGCTTGGACGTAATAAGTAATTAATAAACAAGTAATAAAATATAGATGTGAATCAATGCCCTAATTTAAAAAAAAATATTACCAACTAAAGTAAATAATACCAACTAAAAAATATTAAGTCAAGATAATATTTTATATTTTATAATATTTTTTTGTTTGTTCAAGTAATAAAATATAGATGTGAATCATTACCCTAATTTTTTAAAAATATTACCAACTAAACTAAATAATACCAACAAAAAATATTAAGTCATGGTAATATTTTCTAGTTGGTCCAAGTATATAGAATGTGATATATTCAAAATACAGATGTGAATCATTACCCTATTTTTTTTTAACTGGTTGAATGAAAATTTTTATACAGTGTTGTTTTTCTCACCCAAAAAGTGATGGTGTCCCATTCATCTATTCCGAATTTCAAGATGTTGGTATCACCCAAAATGACCACCAGCTCCCATTCTCCACTGGCCTGCAGGTAGCGCTTGGAGTTGTCCGTCATCTCCTCAAAGGTCAGAGCAGGACTCACACGAACATCCTTTACTGCAGCGGTGGAAATAGAAACGAAAAGCAGGTATGTGTTCTGCTTCCGTAGGCATTTGTAGATCTCGTTCTGTTTCAGAGGGAGACACTGAGGAAAAATGTCTAGTATTTTATACAGTCGCTTCGGACTTAGCTTATTGACTAGGCTTTAAAAGTTTCAAAAATATTTTAAAGATACTATAAAGTATTTTTTTTTCACTTTGAAACTGCACCTTCATCATATAAAAAATATAATGATTCAATTCACAAATCTGTAACACCACGCTAGATGCTTATATTACAAAGATACTGTGTGTGTGTGTGTGTGTGTGTGTGTGTGTGTGTGTGTGTGTGTGTGTGTGTGTGAGAAAGAGAGAGACAGTGGTGTATAATTGTTGCAAAAAACACATTTTTGATCTTTCTGACTCTTTGTAGCTACCATTTTGTTTGAACATTATCTTTGCAACAAAAACTTGTAGTGAGTGTTACAAATATGTCAACTGAAACATTGTTGTTTATATGTAGATGAAAATAATACTTTTAAGTTACTTTTTATTTTTAAACTTTTTAACACCGTTCAATTTGACCCGAACAATTTTTTCGATTTAACATGATAGTCCTAATTAAAATATAAATAAAAAAACATTTTTATAATATTTTGTGTGTATCTCCTGATATTCAATGGAGGGAAGGGGTTACATTTTCAATCAGAAACATTTACCACTCCACATTCAAGAAACCCACCATTCACTTAGAAATTTGAGTTGAAATTTTACTGTTTTTTTGCCCTAGACTTCGTTAACTAGTTTTTATAAAAATATGAAAAAAATCCCAATTTTTTTTTCCAAAAATGTATTGATTTTCCCAAATTTGGAGCGGCTCCCCTAGTGGTCACTGCAGTGGATAAGCAATAAAGCAGTTAATTGCTGCCACCTGGTGATCAAATTATGTATTACAAGTGTATGTTTGAATTTATCAAGTTTTTTTTTTTTGTTTTTTTTTTATTTAAGTCCCTTTTATTTAAGTAAACTGACGATAAAGAAACTGTACCAGTGTCACCAGTAATACAATAAGTAATTTAGGATTGGCCACACCCACACCACAAAGTAACCAATCTCAAGCGTCTCGATGAGTCTCAAACGCTGTGAAAACATCTGACATGTCAAATATTAAATTTTGAGCTCTGAATTTGAGGTAAAAAGTGTGTAAATTTTTTGCTTAAAAATACTAAAAAATCCTTGAGCTGAAGGAGTGGAGGTGAAGCTTTACTGGTGTGCATGTAGGAGCCGAAGGTGAAGGTGCAGTTCTGCACGTCGAAGGGGAAGTTGAAGATCTGCAGGTTGCAGGCGCTGACCAGCCTCAGCATCCGGTCATAGCGAATGTGACCCGTGTGGTTGACGTAGACGTACGGACAAGCTTGAGACACGTCGTCATCCACACTAAACGAGTGAAAGAGAGAGAGAAGGAGAGAATGTTCCTGCTACTTTTGACCTTCTTCATCCAGACTGTTAGCCATTAGCGAACATGCTACTAGTAAGACTTTTGTGACTCACTCGTGTCTCGTCTGACTGAAGTTGGACTGATAAAATGCGGTAAAAAATGTATTTAATGTGGTAAAAGTTCAAATAAAACTACATTTTATGCTTCAATACATACATTCAATATAAGTTAGGCACAAATATATTTTTCTTATATTTGATTTATATTTAAATATGTCTTATATTATTGCGATGCTTATAAAGCATGAACAAAGCTCTTCATAAACTAATTTCTAGCGTATATTAATGTTGCAGAAATTCTTTATAAACAACTTTTTGATTATTTGCAGAATTGATTGTTTACTGCTGAAATTTAGCTGGAGTTATTATAAAGGATTTTCAAAGATGCTTGAATTTTCGAAACCTGATTTTTCAAATACGAAAAATCTCTCCTAGCACGAAAAATGGACTCGGACTTACAACTCGTAGACGATGATGTCAGGAGTCCACAGATCCTTCACCGGAAGAGAGATCTTCGTGATTCCATCACAGGGCTCTGGCTCCCAGATAAGGAACTCATGATACCAGTACTGTAAAAGTACAGTAGATACAGTATAGCTGATGCTGTATTCTGCACATGAGATGATTGTACGCTCTGGTAATTTACCAGTCTGAGCCAGAGGAAAGTGGTGAGGATCTGAGCCTTCTCGTTCTGTTACAGACGGAACATATCAACTGATAGTCAAAGTATGGAATCAGATTAGTGCCAAAAATATCAAACGTAAATTTGATTGATGAAAAGAAAAGATTATAAGAAATTGCTTCACATTTACGTTTGTTTTTTTTATTTTTTGCGCGCAATCCTCACGTTTTTTTTTTTTTTTACGTTTTCTGTTTTTTTTTTCCCGTTTTGACTTCTGGCACAAGTTTCACGTGGGGGCGGTTACTCTGTTAGGTGGTTACTACACCCTTACTCTGATTAGCTGCTGAGAATGTGATTGGCAGCTGCTTTACCGGCAAGTGTTGGAGTTCAGCCAGCGTACATCGTGTCGATCACCGCCTCCCTGCAAGTTTTTTTTATCACAATATTGCTAATTTATTGCGGTGACAGACTAATAATAATATTCAGAATATTAGTAGACATTTTTGTTTCTTTAATACTGTATTATGACACAGTGTATGTGCAGAGGTCCCGATAGATGCTTAACAAATAAAATGCATTGATATTGTTGTTGAATAATGAATAATAACTTCCTGATCAAGAAACTGCCAATCACATTCTCACCAGCCAATCAGAGTAAGGACAGCCTCCTACGTGAAGCTTGTACCAGAAGTCCAAACAGAAAAAAAAATGAAACGAAACAAAAAAAGTTGAAAACTTCAATGTGAAGAAGAGCTAAAAAGTTTGGTGAAGAATGCAATTTAAAATATAAAACAAACGCAAATGTGAAGCCGTTTCGTTCGTTTCTTATAAATTTCCGTTGGATATTTTTGGCCTTATTCTGATTGGATAGTGAGGCTCCTCTCACCACTCCCAGCACGGCGTAGAGGGTGAAGGAGATGTTGGTGATGGTGGGAGTGCTGAGGTTGACGGAGGGTCTGAAGGACTTCAAGCCGATGACTTCCTGTACAGATTCGTAGGTGGGTCCGCTCTGTCCGTCCTCACAGCGAAGCATGCTGGTCCCACGCTGCGTCACTTTATCACACACATTTTTATCAGAAACCTCATACACTCTTTTAGTGTGATTGTGTGTTAATTAATGTCTATTTGTAGTACAGAGTAACAACCGGATCAAACTCCTCGCTTGTCTTTCGCAAATCTGGGCAATAAAGATGGATCTGATTATTCATAATAATAATAATAATAATAATTATTATTATTATTACAGTATTAGGTGATTGTGGTAGAGAGCTGCAACTGCAACACAGTCTGGTATATTCTTTCTTTCTAACGTTTTTCTTTCTTTCACTTTCTTGCTATTCTTTTTTCTTTTCTTTCTTTCGTTCCCTCTTTTCTTTGCTTCTTTTTTCTTTGCTTTCTTCTTTCTGTCTTTCTTCTTTGCTTTGCTTCCTTTTTTCTTTCTTTCCTTCTTTTCTTCTTTCTTTTGTTCCATTTTTTCCATCTTTCTTTCTTTCCTTCTTTCCATCATCCTCCTTACTAGTCTTTTTTTTGTCCCTGTATTTTTCCTTATTGTTTTTTATCAACTATCTTTTTTTTTTTCATGGTGTGTGTTTTTTCTTTTTTACTTCTTACTATTTTTTTTTATTCTCTAGTTTTTCTATTAATAATTTTTCTAAGTGTTTCTTTAATTCTTTATTTCTTTATTTCATCTGTTCCTGCCTCCCTTTCTCTCTCTTTCTATCTTTCTATGTCTACCTCCCTTTATTTCTCTATCTTACTATCTTTTTTTCCTTCTTTCTGCTTCTACTTTCTACTGTATCTATTGTTACTATTACCAAATTAGAGTGAATAAAATTTATTTAAAATTATTTAATATGTTGAGTTCACGGCACTGTTTTTTTGTGTACTTGTATTCATATAACGCTTGCAAATATTTATACATTTATAATATTTATACAGTTTTTTTTACACTTATTTGCATAATGAAATATGTATCTGTACATTTCTATTTTAAATAATTTAAAACTACATCAAATTGCAATTGTTCATATTATTAAACCTTTTACTGCAGCAATAATTTTCAGCCTTTCTGTTTTTAGTTCGAACAAAAACAATTATGGATTGTAATATTGAATAAAATCAAATGTATATTCAAAACACACATGTTTTATCCATTTACAATTATAGTTACAATGCAATTTAAATGAGCAATTTGGAGTGAACTGTTTTTTCTATAATCTTGCATTAAAAATACACTTTGCCCATTTGAACTTGTGAATTACATTATACATTTATAATTCTAATATTGAATTAACATTAAACATTATTGACGTTGAAACTTTACATGAAAATGTTTTATTGTGACAAACAATAAAACCTAAAATGTGTGTTCAGTTTTACCTGTGAGAAAAATGAAAGTTGTCAAAAGAAAAGCGCAATAAAGTCCCATTCTTCAGTGCAGCGGCGAATCCGTCAGCGAAACTCTCACGACCGAAGTGGAGAAATAATGAGATATTATTCGTGATCGTGGTGTGTGTTAAACATGTTGTTTGACACCTACAGTAACCGCTGACCTGTGGACTTTTAATTGGACTGGCTCTTTGTTTTTCCACTGGAAAGAAAAAAATAAGAAGAAATGAATGTTGAAATGAGAAATTGAGTTATTAAAGCCATTCAGGTTTTTTAATTAAAATGTATTACCTGTAAATGATCAAATCATCCACTTCTATGTATTTGTAAAAAAAACTTACACAACAGCACAAAGAAAACAGTTTTATTATTTACAACTAGATTAAATGATATTATAAAAAAAAAACCTTTCAAACCATTGAGGTTTGTTCAATTTGCCCCCAGTTTTTAATCTCGTGGAAACGTAACGTAATTAATCTCAATATCTAAAGGCACATCATTTTATTTATTTATTTCTTTATTTAATGTAACACAATAAACGAATGCAATTTTATGTGGAATTTCATCTCTGTGAGGCGGAATATTTCTCTTTTCTGGCTCTTTGGGTCGCTTTAGCATAATTAGCATTAGCACGCATACAACAATACGTTCATCCTGGCTTGTGTTTGATGTGTATATTAGTACATTTTCAGACCAAAGTCACACACTTAAGGATAGCAGAATACACGCTTTAGCTGAGTAACAGCTCATTTAGCATATTTAACACTAGTATGTTTGATCATTAGCATATTTAGCATTAGCATGCGTACAGCAATAGTTTTATCTTGGCTGGCATATGTTTAAACGCCGTTTATATATACAATTGTTTTACATTAAGTAAAGCAAGGCACGTCATGTTAATCTAAAGATAGCAACATACACAATTGAGTTACAGTTAGCATATTTAGCTTTAGCATAGTTCCGAGGTGTAACAATTACCTGAGAAAAATACTTGAGTAAAAGTACAGATACTGTAAAAATGACTCCATTACAAGTTAAAAGTCAACAATTCCAAGAAGACTTGAGTAAAAGTCATAGTATCCCATTTTAAAAGAACTTAACTACTTGTGCGGAATTTCGGCTAAAAAAAGAAATGTGAACAACAAAACACACTCTATTTGTGAGGTTTATTTCCCAATATAGAAATGAAATTTATCACCTCAATGTTTAAAAATGGCAGAACAAAATAGATTATAAAGAAACAAAAAGTCAGTCTCAGTCAAATGTGCAAAAAAGTGCAAACGCTAATTCACATTCATGTAACATGAAAGAAAGAGTAAAGAAAGAGAAAGGAACATTAATTATTTGAAAAATTATATGATTTAATTTGATAAGAGCTTTAATAAATCAGAAAAAAAGTTAAAAAATGTAATAAATTAGATTTTGGGACACAGTGTTTCAATCTCACACTGTGATTTCACTCGTCCGACTTGTGATTGGACCAATCTGATCCAATCACAGTCGCCGCTATTTGGTTATACAATAGTTTTAAGACTTTAGTGATGTATAGATTAAAGCACATGCCTGAAAACAGAGAACACAAACTAATCGCTGAATTCGAGAAATGTGATTTAAATTGGTGATTAAAAAGGAATCGGATGAAATATTATCATCAAACACTGAATGTGCAGCTCAACAACATGTGGAATTTAGAGCAGATGTGTGTGTGTTGTGTTTACAGTATAAAATTGTGTGTAAATACATAATTATAACTAATTTTATACGATAAACAAAACACATCCAATATGTTTGTGTGTGTTGCAATTTGGCCAAAGTGCTGTACACTACTGTGCTGTACACCAATAAAATCCTCAAAAGACATGTAAAAAAACCCATCAAAAGACATATAAGATAAAAAAACAAATATAAAACAAAGTTAAATAATAAAACCAGTACAAAGTGTAAAAACCAACATCTCACACTGATGTAAAAAGCGACAAGGAAAAAGTTTTATTTTTTACTGGTATCAAAACACACAATGTTCCAAAGGTTGTTTTCTGAAATGCTGATTTGATATGAATTTTAATAACAAAAAAAATCAACTACATTCAAAATGTTTAGTTTTTAGCAACATTTATATTTCTCAAAACTATACGCTAGTGTTTTGTTACATTTCGTCAAGTAAATGTGCTGTTTTAAAATGTTCTGTTTTCTTTTCCTTATTTCACACCACACACCAATTTCCATCCCTATAGAAAAGCTTTTACCCAAAGTGTGTTTCAAAAGATTCGTGCTTAATCAGAAGCTTTTGCCCTTTTCGTTGTGGAATATCAATGTGACTTTCAGAATGTACGATGAACATAACTTAATTTATGCTTTTATTTTTTCTTATTTTACACATCACACAAAAGGCAGGAAAATAAATCAAATGTCCCTTTTTCAATCACTTTTATGAACATAATTTGAATATTTTCTGATCGCTGTAGTTTGGCTGTAATGGTTTGGAAGTGATGATTCATTTCATCCCTTATTTTATATAGCAAAAATAATAATAGATACGCAAATAATAGATATGCAAACTACGGCCCAATAAATGTTCTAATCCGGCCCGCTGAACTTCTAAAAATTAAATGAAAGTCAGATTTTATGTAAATCTGTTCATTTGTTATGAAGGGTTATTAATATATATTTTTTTAAAGTAACACATTTTAAAAAGCGAAACCATAAACACAAAATGTACGTGAAAGAATTATACTAGTATATGTTTAACATTTATTTTTATACTGTCAGTCTATGAAATCAGATGCCAAAATTATAACACTTAAATTTCCAAGAAACAAACAAAAATCTTCACGTTTTGGTTTGAAGCTTTTTTTCGCTTCAGATTTTTTTGTCCATTTCTTTTTTTTTTTCTGTTAGGATGTCTGGCACAAGTCTCACTTAGGGGCGGCCCTTACTCTGATTGGCTGTTGAGAATATGATTGACAGCCGCTTGACCAAGAAGCCGGGTCCCGCCCCTTTATCAAATGTTAGAACCCAATGTGGCCCGCAAATCAAACAGTTAGTCCACCCCTGGTGTAAAGCTTAAACACAAATATCTGTTATAATTATAACAGATATTTATAAACACAAATATATCCTTATAATTTGTGAATGTATTGTACGTGATAAACGATCAGAAAAGAGACAACCCCTGTTTTTTTTTCCTCTCCCTGAGATGTTTGTGTGTAACTTACTGGTCACGTCATAGTGATTTGGTGGAGTTACAGATGTTGCGGTGAGGTTTATTTACAGTACGGATGCTTTGACTTGGTCTGTGAGAGTAATATTTACAACCCTCTACAACGTATATTTTTCTTCTTTTTTTTTTTTTTGCTCGCTCGTCATGTCCTAGTCATTTTGTGAAACCACAGATGCTTTTGTACAGCTGCGTGTTACGATAATAGCGCATTATAAATAAATACGTTGAATTTGAAATTGCACGCTCCGCGCACACAACCTGATGAATAAACGACTGAGAATGGTTGTGTAGTGAGACCACCTCAGACCACCCAATCGCTGGACCATGAGAGGCGGGAAAAGCAAAGCGTCTCATTGGTCGAACATAAGCATTCCGTTACTTTCTTGGTGTTCTGATTAAAATCGTCATGTAAAATGTAGAAGTCTAAAATTCTATCTAAATACTTCTCTTAACAATACTCCTCCTACTTCTTTTAACAAACCTAACGTGTGACTTCTTGAGATTAAACAAAAATTGTAACGTTAAATAAATTTTCTAAATGTTGCAGAGTATTCCCACAGTATATCTCTATCTATAATTCCCCTTGCTATGTCCATATATGGGCGTGTTCCGGTTTACACACTGATTGGACTAGAATTTGCCATGTTATTGTAATAACTTAATGTTAACTTAAAAAATTTACTTAAAATCTTTATTTCTACAGTATAGCTCTCCACATCAGAGCCTCCACATCATTAGATGTTTTTAAATCCAAGTTTTAAAACGTATTTTTACTCTTTACCTTTTGATTAATACTGTGCATATATTTTTGGAATTTTATGTCTGTGTTGAACTGTTTTATGAACTTATATCTCAATGGCTTTTATATATACGTCTTTTATCGTTTTTATTTTACTCTTGTAAGGCACTTTGGATCCACTACGGTTGTGTTAAATCTGTGCTATAGAAATAAAGCTTGACTTGACTTTACAGTGTTATTTAGTCACTTCTAAGAGTCGCTACATATTATTTATTTATTTTTGTTATTCAGGTAAATATGTTTGTCATGTACTTTAAATTTGACTGCACATGACGTGATATTTACGTGCATATTTAAAATATGTGCATATAAGCACCCTAAACGTTTTTGACCTTCTAAAATTGGACAAATAAATAATAAAAAAAAATTCAAATAATAATAGTATGGAATAAATCATTATTTTCTTAGTTTGCATCGTCCGGTTTTCCTCTTAAAGTCAATCCTCAGCTTCACAGGAAAGGTGTTAAAAGCTTTTTTGTTTACCCGAGCCAGATGATTTACATATGATGAATGTTTACAAAAACAGTCACAAGCACAATATGCAAAGCGTTTCAGAAAAGCAACTTTACGTTTAAAGTGGCTTCTAGCTGTTTTGCATATTGAAATTTAGAGAACACGTATGCGGTATTTTCAACGTTTGCGAATATTTTCACATTATAGTCTATATAAAATGTCGAGATTCTGGACCCACTTAGGGTTTATTACGAACAGTGTTTGTTAGAAACGTCCATGAACTAACCCTAAAATTTGAATTTAATATACAATTGATTTTTATACTGTTGACTTACGTATATGTAACACATTTATTGTTTTATTTGATATTGTTACATTGTTCTCTAAAACATTTAAAAAAGTTTTGATACATCGTTATTATTTTAAGAAAGCATTGAGTACCAACTGTATGTCTACTTTTTTATTAGGATATGTCACTAGAGCATGAGAAAATACTAGTACAATTCCTTTACAGACAATTTTGTGTTTATGGTTTCGTTTTTTTTGCCAGATTAAAACATTTAAAGGGCCACATTTGGCCCCCGGGCCGTAGTTTGCCCACCCCTGCTATAAAGTGTTGTGTTAAAGTGAACTGACAGACGCATGGTTCATTGAAAGCCCGCGTCAATATTGTACCAGTACAACCACAACACAAATATTGTGACGGAACTGACTGTAAGAAAAAGAACATATATGCCAAAAAACAAACGGTCCATCACTTGGCCAAAGTGTTGCCACTCCTCGGTGGTCCGGTCACTGGTGTAATGCATCCTAATCTGCTGATGAATGGCTGACACATCACGGCTTATCTGGAGAAGTTCTGGACTGGTTTTATCCGAACCTTCAGCCTTTATATCCGCTACTGGAAAACCAGATTCAACTTCCGCTTCCTCCTCTACAAATCAAGTAGAATCAAGAATGAAGTTGTGTGAGACATCACACACATTTGTAAAATAGTTTGCTTTCTTTTCTTGTACATGTGTGTGTTTTTGTACAGTTGTATGCTACTTTGTACTTGTACTGAGTATCAAAAATACAAGCAACTTATCCTCTCTACTTGACTACATTTGTGATCTGTACGCTTTACTCAGAGGTGTAAAGTACTTGAGTACACGTTAGGAATTTTTGTACATTTTGTAAATGTATAATATGTATACATGTGTATATTACAGTTGATAAAAAAAACAGTACGACGAACGTGTTAAGAAACTGAAAAAAGTTCTTTAGACACTGAAACACTGAGAATATATTTGTACGTACTTGTATTAGTACTTGTACTTTATTGATTGCGTGATTTTAAAAGTTGCTTATATTTTAGATAGTAGCCAAAATTACTAATAAGTAAAAACATATAAGGTAAATATTCAGTATATTATTATTACAGTAAGTATCTGTACTTTTAGTCAATTATGGCTGTCTGGGACTCTTACAGTATAACCTACAGTATAAATACAGTATGAACTGAATGTCTGACTTTATATAAATGTAGACACACACACACACACACACATATACAGTACTTATATACAAATGTAAATATACAGTATACTATTATTATCAGTATAAACAGTAAAATATACAGTATAAACTGAACATTTATGTTGGTGCTTATATATAGACACAGACACACACACACACACACACACACACACACACACACACATATACAGTATGTATATACAAATGTAAATATGCAGTATATAACAATAATATCCAACTGTAAACAAAGAACCGGACATTTCTTTGAAAATCTTAACTCCATCAACTCACCGTTGTTTCGTTCACTCCATGTTTTGCGCAAACAAACCAGTTTAGACAGATAATCAAAGCAAAGGACTCTGATCCAGCGAGGTAACCTGCGATCACTAGATCCGCACTGGACGTTTGTGATCAGGATGGACTCCAGGAGACTGACCACCATCAGAGCCAAGCACATGGAGAAAAACACATCTGATGTGTGGGGAGAAAAGAAGAAATATAAGTTAAGACGACATTCACATTCAAGGCGAAGAAAAGATTATAATTTGGCAGAGCAATCTGCATTAATGATAATGTAAAGCAACAAATGTTATGCTATGTTTGTAGAGGAACATCAATAATGTTTGCGGGTCAATTTTATTATGTATATAAGTGTCCAAAATCAAAAAGTTCCCCAAAACAGTGTGTGTCTGAGAGTGTGTGAGTGTGAGACAGTAGTGTATTATGTCTCATTGTTGCAAAGAAACAAATAGTATTTGATCTTTCTGACTCTTTTTAGCTTCTATTTTGTCTGAAGGGTCAAACTGATCCGAACATTATCTTTGTAACAAAAACATGTAGTGAGTGTTACAAATATGTCAACTGAACCATTTTTTGTGAACCATTACACTAAGACCAGAAGAAGTTTCAAATTGATAAAATAGTTTTAAGTATCTTCTTTTATTTTTAAACGCTGAACACAGGTCAACTTGATCCGAACATAATCTTTGTAACAAAAACATGTAGCGGGCTGTTACCAATATGTGAACTGAATCATTATATTTTTAATATGATGATCACACCATATAAGCCAAGCAAGTGAAGTTTCAAAGTGAAAAAAATATTTTTAAACTTTGTAAACGGGTCAATTTTTAGGAATTTCCCTCAAGGATTCAAGAATTTCCCTCAGGGATTAATAAAGTATATACCTACCTACCCTACCTACCTAATTTCACCCAAACATAGTAGGAGGGTTAAACGTACATTATGATGATGATGATGATAAAGTAAGAACACACTTATGAGAGGAAGGTTGCTCCCTGTGACGGGCAGAAGGTCGTTCATCAGCAGCAGGAACACTGTGTAGCCCAGGATGAGGGTCATTTTGAAGGCACAGCGGTCCACGTTCTGAGGAGGCAGGAGGAAGCTGAACAGATCCAGCGTGATGAGGAAGCAGCTGGGAATCAACAGGTTCACGATGTACATCGCCGGGCGACGTCTCAGCACAATCTGAGTGGGAAAATAGTCGATTCATGGTGAGAAGTCTAAACCTCTTAGGTAAATAGGTCTTTATCGTATGTACGCAAATATAAGCACCCCACTGATTTTTCGTTAACTTTCTCTTTAAAATACTATTTTTTCTTTATTTAACAAACTTAACTTGTGACTCGTATCACTTCAATGTTGTTTTACTTAAAAAATAATAAAACAATAATCTATTCTAGCGGTCGAAACTACACCTCCCATCATGCTTTGCTGCTCACTGGTTGCCATGACTCATGAGCCTTTGCGCTAAGAGCATAGAGTAAAGCTGACTGAGCTGGTTTATGTTAGACGTTAATATTAGAACAGTCACGTTTTTCTCTGTGTATCAGACAGAGCGATTAGAATGTGTTTGACTCTGGTGTTCTTAGTTTTCTTCTAGCTTCTTCTTCTAGCCCGTTAGACTTTAGCACTAGCCGTTCAAGCGCTAGTCGTTAGCCTTTAGCGCTAGCCGTTAGCCTTTAGCACTAGCCGTTCAAGCGCTAGCCGTTAGCCTTTAGCACTAGCCATTCAAGCGCTAGCCGTTAGCCATTAACTACCAGATACATATTACAATCCGGTCTGTGTGTTCAAATATTAATGATAGTTTTTTGATTAATATTACTTCTTCCAGTGCTATTTTGTCTCTGTAAAGTGTCGCGACGTTTCTAATGTTTCTTTATTTCTGTTATTGAGCTAATTAAAAATCATATGCACGTCTGCCTCCAGAACTATTATTTTAAAGAAATTAAACACTTATATTTACGTGAATATTTGGAATCGCTGATTAGAACACCACAAGTTTTCGAGCCACTAAAATTGGGAAAAAATGCTTATATTCGCGCAATGTTCGGGTGCTTATATTCAAGTAAATACGGTATTTGTATCAAAAGTTGACAGAATTACATACATGATAGATGATGGTATCAGTCCAGCTGTTCATGTTTTGCGGGAGCACTTCTGGATTCTCAGCGGTGATGTTCAGGAGCTCCCACTCGCCTTTGGTTTTCATCCACTTGAGCGACGATCTGAGAGTTTCCTCTGCTGGTTCGAAAAACCTCATCTGAACATCGGATGCTGAAAAAGGGCACGTTAAAAAAAGTAAAAGGAGTCAGTTTGTCAGTATGGCCACTAGGGGCAGTATGAAAATTGTGCTCTGCATTTAAACCATCCAGTGACATTACACACACACTGGGAAGTGACTCACACAAACCCGGAGCAGTGGGCAGTATTAACCTGTGGTGTAGGGGGGCATAAGTAAGGGTTAATGTCTTGCATCTAGGACACTGGGCTGATATTCGAACCTGCAACCCCAATTCCCAAGCACTGGACCCAGTGGTGTAAAATACTTGAGTAAATGGGCTTTGTTACTTTACTTACCTATTTCTGGCTACTTTGTACTTGGATGCCGTTTATCAGCTAAATCACGTGAATGTGAATTAGCGGTTGCACTTTTTTGCACACTTAAGTTTGACTGAGACTGACTTTTTGTTCTTTATTTTGTCATTTGGAAACATTGAGGTGTTAAATTTAATTTCTATATTAGGAAATAAAACCTCACAAATGTTGTGCGCTTTGAGACAGTTAAAACTGTGAAGTGCTCAGAACTTGAACTTAGTTTCTTGTTTTTCACACTTGTTGTTTTTGAGCCTAAATTTGTAAGTAAAATACTCAAGTTCTTTTAAAATTGGATGCGTCACGACTTTTACTCAAGTTTTCTTGGATTTTGTGGCATGTAATGGAGTAATTTTTACAGTAACAGGTATCAGTACTTCTGTATGGTTTTCATGTACTCTGACTAGACCACAAACACCACAAAATGTTCATTCTTCATCCATTTACTCATGTTGGTAATTAGGAGAAGTTCATTAATCAGACTTACTGTAGTGTATGAATGAATTGAAGGTAAAGGAGCAGTTTTGAATATCGAACGGAAACGTGTAGATGTCCATCTCGCAGGAACTGATGACATGGACGGGAAAGCCATCGGTCACCTGACCAGTGTGCTCCACATAGAGATAGTACGTGACGGGGGATCTGTTCTCATCCATACTTCATCCAAACAGGGGGAAAAGAGAACATCAACAGTCCATAATACTGGCAAATAAATTGGCTTAAATTTGTCATTTTTGACATACAATTCATTCAACACTATGTCAGGCATCCAGAGTTTTTTCCGAGGAAGTGTAATTCTGTCCGCTCCGCACTCTTCAGGATCCCAGCTCAGACCTTCAATATTCCAATTCTATTGAAGTAATGCATATATATATATATATATATTAAAAAAAACACAGAATTAAGCCAAATATTTGAGAAATTGAAGAGAATTTTGTGGTTCTAATTTGCAGATGTGAAAACTTACCAAATACAGCCAGATGAAGGATTCAAAAGTCTGCGCTTTTTCATCCTGAAAAACAAAATTATCCTCGGAAAAATTCTGGAAAAGTTTTGTCCTTGGTGCTTCACACGTTTCCAGATGATCTTAATGGTGTTTTTATACTATTATATGAACACACTCAAACTCCCTTACAATAAAAGTAAAAAGTCAATCGTTTAACGGCTACCAACTGCAATGAAAGAGCCAAAAACTGTTATTTTCCTCATTGGAAGTTTATGGTAATTTATGGTAAAATACATACAGTTTATTGTTTGTGACAGAAAACGATTGATGATTCACCTTTTCAGCGGTCAAATAACACTTAAAAGCCTAATTATAATTAAATCACACAAAATTAATGTAAACATTATTACATTTAATTTACTTTATTTAAAATACTACCGTATATTAACTATAAAGTGTATTATATTATACCAAATTATAATTCTATTTTATGAACATTAAAAATATTCTATTATTATTATAAATGAATAATTATGGACTAATGGATAATGACATTAAAGACTTAATTGAATAACAATTAGTGAAAATAAGAAGGTGCTTTTATTATGCTGGTGATTTTATAACTTTGGTCATGCAAAATCAACACAAGTGTTTTTCAAATCAAAATCCAAACTTATTATCATTAATCATTATGTTTATTATTTATATTTTATACAGTCATTAATTATATAACTTTTATATTAAGATAATAAAAGACTATAAGAAGTTCACTCACCACACCAATGATTCCGTATAGAATAAAGCTGACACTGATGTTGGTGGGAGTTCGCAGATTAAGAACGGGTCTTACTTCGGTTTTATCCAAAACACTTTCCTTTAAAGATCTCAGAAGCGATTCTGTGGTGGGTTCCGTGCAGTGAAGAGCTTCTCCATGTTTCACTACTCAATGCACCAGTCAAGAAAAGTCATCGAGTGGACAATTAGTATGTACTCTTTTTGTTTTTTTCTTTTAAGAAAAAAAAATACAGTATGTATATATGTTACTATGCATATGAAATTTGCTGAATATCTTACATAGCATGAAGAAAAAGTTGAGGAGCAGAAAATGTCTGTGACCAGTCAAGAATCCGTCCTGTAATCATATTTAACAGTAAAAAAATATGTACATATTCACAACATTTTGAGTGGGAAGAACTATAAAATGCAAAATACAGCAACTTAAAACTATAAATTGTTTCACTTTAAACTATTTAAAATGTTATTACCTGTTGTTCTAGATGTGACACAGCCATTTGTTTCTTAACGTGTAATATTAAATGAATTATTCGGTATGTATCTGTTTAATCTAAAAGGTGAAAAGTGTACATTCGGTGTCAACCTATATAGCAAATGAATTTGTTTAGATATTTTTTTTATCCAAAACTGGGCTGGAGATGCAAAAGTACTCAGTGCATGTGCCACAATAAAAGTGTGTGGTTGACGTGGTTCACCGCTGATTTTCTTATGTCACTGGAAAGATTAATGATTTTATTACAAAGGAGCTTAATGTGAAAATGTTACATTAGTAATAACTCCACAAACACAGATCACACACTTCAACCTTCAACTTACTGGTTTATTAAATAACACAAGAAACTGTCTCTGAGTGACAGTAAAATACAGTGTCAGTGTGAGGAGGAAGTAAAATCTGTTACAGTAAAGTACAGTAACAGTGTCTGTGTGAGAAGGAAGTAATAATTTATTTACAGTAAAGTACAGTAACACTGTCAGTGTGACGAGGAAGTAAAAGCTGCTTTACTGTAAAGTACAGTAATTGTTTCACTGTGAGGGGGAAGCAAAATATACTTTACAGTAAATTAAAGTACAGTAACAGTGTCAGTGTGAGAAGGAAGTAACAGTTAATTTACAGTAAATTACAGTAGCCGTGTCAGTGTGTGGAAGAAGTAACAGTTACTTTGCAGTAAAGTACAGTAACAGTGTCAGTGTGAGGAGAAAGTAAAATCTACTTTACAGTAAAATACAGTAACAGTGTCAGTATGAGGAGGAAGTAGCAGTTACTTTACAGCAAAATAAAGAAACCGTGTCATTGTGAGGAGGAAGTAACAATTTATTACTGTAAAGTACAGTAACAGTGTCATTGTGAGGAGGAAGTAACAGTTACTTTACAGTAAAGTACAGTATCAGTGTCAGTATGAGGAGGAGGTAGCAGTTACTTTACAGTAAAGTACAGTAATAGTGTCAGCGTGAAGAGGAAGTAAAGGTTACTTTACAATAAAGTACAGTAACAGTGTCAGTGTGAGGAGGAAGTAACAGCTACTTTACAGTAAAGTACAGTAACAGTGTCAGTGTGAGGAGGAAGTAAAGGTTACTTTACAGTAAAGTACAGTAACAGTGTAAGTGTGAGAAGAAAGAATATTGATGAGCTGAAACACTCCTGTACAATCTCTAAATATCTTCTAGTTCTTCACTTCATCATCATTATTCTCTGAATTATGTTGTTGTGTTGTTTTTACACAATTTTTCAAGTGTTTCAATAGTTTGTAAAAATGTAAAGATGATGTTTTTGTGTTTGGTGTCATGTACAGAAATGGTATGGTCTTATATTGTGGTGTCGGGCCACAACTGCTACTATTGATAAACTCGCTTGCTTTGACAAATAGCGTAACCAATATATGACAAAAAGAAAAATACGAAAAAATCATTGCATTCCTCTCTTCAAAATAAACCAAAGCTTGTTGTGAGCTGTTGTGTACAAACACAAGATGACACACATGACGATGAAACATTTTGTCATTTTTTTTTTTATTGAAAAGCCTCTCGCCACAACGAAATAACGAAAAAAAACAACCATGTTTGATAAAAATCAATATCCCGGTAAGGCACCGTATCTGATCTCCGCCGGGTTGACTGGTTCTTATTACAGAAGGTCCGCGTCTGTCCAGCATCGATCAGACACCGTTACCTTCACACCACAGGACTGATCTCACGCCTCACTACCAAAACCCATTTATCCACCTGCTCCCCAGTCCACAAGCCGCTCTCCCAGTGATCCAGCCAGATGAAAGCCATTTCCTTGTCACAGAAATCACGCCGTCCTGATGTGGTGGTGGGTGATTGGAACATCTCATGGTCTCCAGCTCTGAGGAACACTCCTGGGTCAGTCCTAATGAAATCCACTGCCATTGATCCTTGTCTGCAATTTATCTTCTCTCACTCTTCTGGTCTCCTGGGTTCTTCTGTCTCTCCATTACTCCATTATTCTCCTGTCTTCCACGCGTCTTCTCCCTGTGTGTGCTGTGGTTGTTCTTATCTCCTTCACTGCTGATAAGGTCTCCAACCCACTTCCTATTGTCTAGAAACAGAATAATGTGGGTCTCTATACTTTTGCCCGTTAAACGCAGAGAACAAATTTCCAAACTGAAAGATTAATACAGTTTAAATTATTTTGATTATTATGATTACTATAATTGCTGTGTTATTATTTGTATACCCATTATTAACATTATTTTTATTAATAATAATAATAATAATAATAATAATAATAATAATAATAATAATATAATAATAATACATGATTATAATAAACCTAATAAAATGTACCACCTTTAATTAATTTGTTTAAATAGACTTGAGTTAAGTTAATGATTATATATTCCTCACTAGTTGCATAAGTATTGACTTGACATTAGACTTGAACAAGAATAAGAATAAGTATAATAAGACTCAATTGTCGCCTTATTGCGAATGTTTATTCAATTTGAAACATTATCGTTGCTCATTGGCACATTTAGAACGCTCTGGCCCTTTTTGGGTCATTTTACCAGTTGTTGTAACCAATCAGAAAACTGGAACATACCTTCTGGAAAATGTTGACCAATCAGAATAAGACGAGTGTAAACTATAAATCTAAATCTAAAACTATAAATTGGCTACTGATTTAAAAGTTAGTGCCTGTTATTCTAGATGTAATGCTGCCATCTGTTTTTGTGTATTAATAATTTTAATTTGTCAGCCTGTTGTCATAAATCAGCTCCTCGGCTCCTTCTAGTGGCGACAAAAGGAGTCGCCTTTTTTCAAGTTATCAAACCAGTACTTTTACTTGAGTAAAAAAGTTGAGTTGATACTTTTACCTCCCCATAAGCCGTTCTATACTTGAGTATGTTACTCGAGTAATAATCTGACCACTTTCGACAGCACTGGTCAGGACTGAAATGGAATCTTTAATTGCGCCCTAGAAATGGAAAAGCGACTCAGGAATGGACGGAACAGAGCAGCACAGAACAAAGAAGACTTACACAGAGCAGAGAAACTGAACATCAGGTGCAAACAATTAGAGCAGGAGGAGATAAAACAAAAGGAAATGCATAATGAGAAACAGACATTTAATGTTTAGCAGACGAAGGAGTTTAATTGCTAGTCCGCGACTCACAAACACCGGATTCACTATTTAACAAGAGAACATGAGAGACTGAATTCACAGATAATTATGGAAACTTTGACACAATTATCTGATAATAAAAACAGCTTTGATGGACTAATTTTGTTCAAATAAAAGTGCAGTTTAGCGGCATCTCCTGCAGAAGATAAAAACTGTGGTGTAAAGTAAATTGACTTAAACATTTTTGGCTATATACTTCAAAAATATAAGCTCTTGTAAAAATTGGATACTTTACGACTTTTACTCAAAGTATTTGTGACTTATGTAACTTGTAAATATAAGTTTTGATTAATTTTAACAGTATCAGTACTTTTACTTAAGAATGATTTTCAGGCAAAACATACACATTTGGCAGCACAGATTGTGTAACGCCTGCGTAAAAATCTGAAAAATCATGCATGACCAGAATAACGTTGTGTAGGTAAGTCCTGGAACTAATTACACACTCCCAATTTCAGTCTGTGTGGGTGAAATTATCCAGCGCTGATAAAGCACCGCGTATCTTAAGGGCATCACGTTTCCTCAAGATGGTAAATTACAGTACAGGACCTCCAGCCTTCAAATCAATGTTCCCATCTCTCAGCCTCATCCACAACCGCTGTTTCAATCACATGCTTCTCTCCATCAGCTGAACCGATAACGGCGGGAGAACGCATGAATGTGAATACTCCAAAATATTACAGGAAAACTTGCTTGCTAAAAAACAAACAGAAAATAACTGAATACAATAGAATAGAATAGAACTGAATAGAATAAAATAGGACAGAATAGAATAGAACAGACTATAGAACTTATAGAACAAAACTGAATAGAATAGAATAGAATAGAATAGAATAGAATAGAATAGAATAGAATAGAATAGAATAGAATAGAAAAGAACCGAATACAATAGAAAAGAATAGGACAGAACTGAATAGAATAGAACAGAACTGAACAGATTAGAAAAGAATAGAAAAGAATAGAATATAATGCATTTATACTATATAAGTAGAATGTAAATTATATCCATCATGAAACCAATAATTACTGTATATTAATTAAATATGAGTTAAACAATACAGAATTTCATTTCCAGACTCACAGAACACGTACGTTTGTTGGGTCATTATTTACTTTATAAATGCGATGATATTGTTTTGCAACATGCACATTTTGACATGTGAGCTATATGGACTACAAATAATATTAGACAGATGTTTTTCCTCATTATTTTAGGCATTTAGGCATAATGTCATAATTCGGACCGAAACACAACACTACGTGCTTGTGTGAAATTAACGGTTCTGTGTGTTTGCCGGACTGTGACAACATGACGCCTCGTCTTAGAACATCCCACAGATGCTGAGATCGTCTCCACATCGACCAGCAACGCAAAAAATGGGTGAAATGTGTGTCACGTGCGATCGATTTACCAAAATCTCAATTTGCAACAATACGCAAAGAATTATGGCGTCCTGCAATCTAAAATTCACATTTGTCTCATATACACGGTTATTTTGCAACAACGTGAACCGTCGAAATTTTGTGAAAACGTGAAATCTCGCCAGTTGTTTTATATTAGTTGATAAGTGGACCAATAGATTTCGTCCAAAAATGCGTATAATGCGCGTGCGTGGCTATCAAAGCGTGTGCGTATGTGTGAGAGAATCCAGCAGGGGGCGCTGTCTCCCCGCCCAAGCTGCTGAAACTCTACACCGGCGGGAGCGTCCAAATGACAGACAACTGATTTAAAGTTAAACTCCTCCCACCAGCCTCGTTCACACTCACACTCTTTTCTCGATCTTCGGGGCGACGGAGCGTCAATCCACCGCGATAAAATGCCCCGACCGGATCAGACCGCGCGCCGGACACCGTGAAGCGCGTGCAGGGGGTTTGACGCGCGACGCTTTCCGTTCTCCAACTACCCGCGATGTTAACAAACTGGAGCGATTTAAACAAACTGTGAGAATCCAGTCTAACATCTTAGAAAGGCGCGTGCTCTCCATGGAGGACGTTTAAGGGAGAAAAAGGTGGACTAAACACACTAAACAGACGGCCATCGGGCTCCGAGCAGTGATGCTCCAGACGCCGATCACACTGGATGCGGATCGGGAAAGCGGATCGGGAAAGTTGTGATTCGGATCGAGCTGTGTGCAGAGTCGGATTGAGGCTTTCGGAGGTTTTTTTTTCTTCCCTGGATCCTTCACGATGGATTATTGGCTCTTTCTCGGATTTTTCCTGCCTCTGTCCGCGGCTGTGGAAGGTAAGCGAAGCGAGTGTGAACGCGGGCCCGAGTCCGATGCGAATTGGGAAACGGCGTTACGTGGAAGTTTCGCTTTTTTTTCCCCACAGTGTTGCCGTTCACTCGACGGGTTTCCATTCATTGCGCCTTTGCTAGTGAAAGCTCGAACCCGCATTTGTTCGAGAGAGAAGTGACAATACGACACACACGAGTCTTTCTGACCTCTCATCAGTTTATTTGTCTGTCTGCTTCTCTGTCCAACACACTTTTTGTGTAGTGAGAAAACTCCTTTCGAACAAATCTTATTTCAAACCGTATGAAGTTCCTCTGCCCGGTTGCCACGTGATCAATTTAACGGGATTTATTTGTATTGATTGTTTGTGTGTGTGTTTTCTAATCGTGTTGTTTGTTTTCATTAAAAGTATGTGAATGCGAATTATAATCCTAATTAAGACACACGGCTTCGCATGTGAAGCATGTCTAGTGCTTATCTGTAAATAATCCGGAAGATTCTAGAAGTGTCAACACAAACGAGTGTGATTATGAACAATGGAAGTTTACTGTGTGTTGCATTGTATTGTATTGTTTTTTTTTGTGTGTGTGTGCCAATTTTCTTTAGTCTAGTGCGGTAACTTATCACATTCCTTTTTCAGAATAGGCACATACATATATATTTATTTATATATCTATTTGTCGTTTATATTTATAGGACATTCATTTTCAAAATATTCTACACACAGTACGTACATTCCTTTGCAGTTACTGTTTGAACCTATGACCTGGTAAAACACTGATTTGTTAAGTGTAGCTAATCCACTAAAATCCCAAAATCGCAGTCTTCAGTTAGTAATGTAAATACATGTGATACACCATGGTGGTGGTTATATTGTATATGTACAATATTGTTTATATTGTTCCCCAGTGTGTGAATAAATAAAGCCTATCCTATATAATCTGAAGAAACACACACACACACATACAAATTTTAAGTGTTAAGTAATTGAGTGTTAAATGCGATAGAAGAGCCCGCAATCTACACCGTTTTGTAAAGCTCTATTTAAATTGTATAAATTATAAACTACGGTTCGTTCTTCCGTGCTTTTACGTATCGGATCGTCCAGGTCAGATGTTTGAAAGCATAGCGTCCAATGTAATGCAAATATAATGCAACGTGCGTAGCTTTGAATATAAGCACCTGCTCGGATCATAAATGAGCATAAATGACAAATTTGCATAAAACACTTACACTGTTGATCAGCCGAGAGACGGAAACATGAGTCGGGAAAAGAGCATTTTGAAACAGGCCGAATGTTCTTTACGTGAATGATGAAGTCTGTTGAACAGCCAGCAACACGGCAGTATTTAATTGAATTTATTTATTTATTTTTATTTGTTTGTTTACTCTATTTACAAACATCGATTATCCTCCTCAGGACAGAATGTGTTCACAATGCAATGTGTCACGCTACATTCCACTAGCATTGTTGGTTTATTAATCATTTAATCTGCAGAAATAAATAATTATTGACGATAATATTATAAAAGGGGTCAATAATTAAAGAAAAAAAATGACCTCCCTGAAGCTTTTTTTCCAATCTACACTACTTCTACTAATAGACAATAATACGTCAGGTTAATGATACAATTCTAAGTACAGTAAAATTGTATTGACCTCCATTAATTAAAACTTTGTTTCTTTATTTTTATTTATGTGTTTACTCTGTTTGTTTACAAACACCGAATATCATCCTCTGGGCAGAATGTGTTCACAATGCAACGTGTCACGCTACACTCCACTAGCATTGTTGGTTTATTATTCATTTAATATGCAGAAATAAATAATTATTGACGACAATAATATAATAAGGATCAATAACTAAAGAAAAAAATGACCCCCCAGGACCCTTTTCAATCTAATAATAGAAAATTAGTATGTTAGGATAATGGTACAATTCCAAGTACAGTAACACTGTATCGACTTCCATTAATTGAAACTTTGATTATTTTTTTTTATTTGTAATAATATAATAGGAGTCAATAACAAAAAAAAAAATGACCCCCGAAGCCCCTTTTCAATCTAATAATAGATAATAGCACGTCAGGATAATGGTACAATTCTAAGTACAGTAACACTGTATCGACTTCTATATTTGAAATCACGTGTTTTTATAAAAAGCGCTTTGATCTCGCCATGTTTGAATTATTAGTTGAGCGTGTTAGCGGGGGGATTATCTAACCTAATTGTCGAGGTGTAGAGGGACCCGACGTAAGATGCATCTGTTTCAGAGTCTCCGTAGGGTCTTCAAGCCTAGATTTACTGTACAGTCCTCCTTCTTCTTCTTCTCCTCCTCAGTATTGGTGCTAAAGTCATTTAAATGTCACTCGTGAGGTTACGCTGACGTGCGGCGTCTGGCTGGGTGTCAGTCGAGCAGAGAAATCCGAAAACGCAATGAATACTGTACAGATCCGCGTGCTATTTGTGGACGTCGGCCTGGAGAGCACGTACAGTAAAGGACAGTAAAGCTGAACATAAATACAGTGTCGCGTTCTGTTGCTGTAATTTAACGTTGAAGGCCACGACTTTACGCTTCAGATCCACGTTTCGGTCGAATATTTAGCGGTTGATTTTCGACACTTCTTCAAAAAGACATGTTTGCTTTATTATTAGGACTTTGCTGTAGGAAACTGATGGACCCCATGAACCCTACATCTTTTTTCTTTTTTTAAATGTATGTAGTTTTTTTTATTAGTAGTTTTTATAGTTGGGTAAAAATGTATAGAAGTGTTGATATTATATTAAAATGTAAATAATTTAAATGAATTTGGTTTTACCGTATATGAATAATATACATTTATTTTGACATTAGACCTTTTTTAAAATGTATTTTATTCATTTATTTATAAATAAATGGACCTATTTTTTGTTTATTTATTTATCGGCCCAGTCAATCAGTCCAGTCCAGTTCAGTTTTTTTCCTCCAGAATCCAAATTCCTCCCACAAAATCAAGAATTAGAAAATCTAATATTTTAGTAAGAAAGACGTTACATTCGAACAAAAGTGTCAAAACAACAAGCTTTTTTTATTGTTATTGATATTTTATTGTTTCGTCAAAACTCACTTTTCAGTCATTCTATTATTTTCTATTTACATTACATTACATTCTATTATTTCATAATAATAATATGTTTGATTAGTTTATGTGAATATTATTTTGAGGGTTAGAACTACAAAACAATCGCATAAATTCAGTCAAACAACATTTCAGCAATAACTAACGTTAATGAAACGATACAATCTCCTAAAACAACAATCACTTCACCCACACAAAGCCAGCAGGAAGCTCAAGGAGCAGAAGGTGTGAAGCCGGAGCATAAATCCAGAGGAGGAAACATGTGGAGTGTTTGAGACGCTTCCTGTGGAATGATGGACAGACCAGCGGTGGAGTGGAACTAAAACCTATTTTAATATTCTGTCGGAATATTAGTAAAGTGTGCATGATTTATGGGATTTTTTTAAAGTTACACTTAACCTCTTTAAAGAGCTGCAGCTCGATGACGTCTGACGTCTACGTTTCAATTCGCTCTGAAGCCTGTGACACGTTCTCCATCTCCATCTTTTACCTTGTAAATTTGCATTTTATTTGGTCTTTGCCTATTATTTGAGCATTTTTCTGTATATAAAGTCAGACTGTAAAACATGAGCTTAAACCGTGATACCAAAGACGTGATTTGGTTCTCCAAACAAAAAAAAATATACGGTTAGCAAAAACGGTTACAAAAATGCTAATTTTGAGTATGATTGTTTACAGTATCTCTGTAAACATTATAATAAGCGCTGAAAAACAAATATATAACGTCCTAATAAATAAAATAGTATAAACTAGTAGCTTTTTTTGTTTATTGTTGTTTGTTGTTTTGTTAACATGTGCTTTTACTGTAAAATTGAAAAATTTGTGATAAATTTCAACGTTATTCATGGTGCGGAAGACGTGACGCATTCTTCCACAAAAACGGTTAAAAAACTATAATTTTTGGATTAAATTGTTTACATTATAATCTACATAAACATTATAATAATCAAGACAAACAAATATATAAAATCATATTAAATAGGCAATAGTATGAAAATAGTAGCATTCTTTAATTTATTGTTTTGTTAACAAGTGTGGTTTTAAGTTTACCGTAAAATGAATGCAGTTCGTGGTAAATTCCGGCATCACAGCTAAACCTAAAGACATTCAGAGATGACGAAAGCTGAATTAATGGTGTGAAAGACGCGATGCAACAAAAACGGTTAAAAAAACGCAAATTTTTGAAAATGATCATTTACAGTATCTCTGTAAACATTTTAATAAACGATGAAAATCAAATATATATAAAATCATAATACATTGGTAATTATATGAAAATAGTAGCTTTCTTTTGTTTATCGTTTTGCTTGTTTGTTTTGTAAACAAATGTGTTTTTACGTTTACCGTAAAATCGATGCAATATGTGATCAATTCTGGCGGCGTTTTGCTGTCACGGCTAAATCTGAAGACGTTTCCTCTGCGTCTCCTTCCCAATCTTTTGCTGATAAGGACGTCTTTTAAAGGCGAGGTGCCACACTTCTGGAGCTTCACCTCCTCTGGTATGCAGCGGTACAATCAGACCTTCTGCTGTCTTTTTTTAGACGACTTGGAATGGCTCCGGCCTGCCGACACACTCGTCCGTGTCACTTCTGTCGCGCTCGCTATTCCATCACACAGCAAACCGGATTGTTTAGTGTAACGCGTTTTCATTTATTGCCGTAATATTGGGCTGACATTTTCACACATTCCAAATTTTTTGCTTTACGTCAGATATGTCAGTTGTCAGACTGTTTAAAAAAAACAGGGGGGGGGGGGCTATAAAAATAACCAATTAAAAGCCAATCAGCAGTAGAAAGAGTCTCTGAGATAAAAGGGCTCTATAATCTATTGTTTCTCGGTGACATAGTCGAAAACCATTAACTCGCAATTACTAGCCAAAAATACTTGAACATTTAACTAATGTGAAAAAAACGTTACTGTATTTTTTTTTATTATGAGGTACACTTTAAATTCCTAAAAAAGTATGAAATAAATGGTACTAATCCTTAAAATCCACATTGCACCAAAAGATCTGAAGTAAAAGAAAAACTTGTGACTTGAATGTATAAAAAGAAAAATACGAAAAACATTTGTTTATTATTGGTGCGCTTTATAATCTGATGAGCCTTGTAGTCTGGAAATTACGGTAAGATTTCCTTTTTTTTAGATAGATAAAAAAATAGTCCTAGATAATAAATAGACCAAATCTAGATAAAAGCGGTAAGGATGTCTGATTAATCGAGTTCATTGATTCATTGATTCTCAAAATGATAAATTTTTTAAATAATCTTAAATTGCACTCCTAATCCACGATGACAATCTGCAGGCATTACGACAATCCCAAGGTTTATGACTGAATCACCGTCTAGTTCTTGCCAAACCTCTGTGGTGAGATGAGACGGCGATTGTGATTCAACTCACAGATTGCGATAGACTTTTATCACACGTCAATCACATGATCACATCCTGTACGCCACGGATCCGTTAGTCTGTGTGATCTGTACTGTATTCTGTAACAGTGACTCAGATTACTTCTGATGATGACTGGACACTTTAAATAACGTCAAAAAGTCACCATTGAATAAAATTATTGTTTGCTAGAATTTGTTTAATTGGTTTAATCCAAAATGGTTTCTATTCGAATCACAAAACTAATCAAAGTAACGATTTACCAGAATATGTGTCCAATTTTGTCATTACCATTTATTACATCACGTGAAGTAAAGCCTCATCTGAAATTCCTGCACTATGGGATTACTGTAGTGTTCTCACTATATGCCGCACTAATAATTATCTAGAATAGTCTTTTTTCCAGGCATTTTTTTCCTCACATAAAGCACAGATTATAATCTTTATAATTCTTTCCAGATTATAATCCAGAATATAATAATTCTTTCCACTTTTAATATTTTTTTGGATGTTAAATGTGGTAAAAAAAACAAACACTGTAATGTTTGGTGGATCACAGTCATACTTTAACAACATTTTTCTCATTTACAGTAAGTGAGGTAAATGAGCAGTTAGTTACTGTACTGATGAATGTGTTTCTCTCGATTTTCCTCGTGTTCAGGATGAGGAAGCTGCAGGTTCAGACACGAAATGCTTGCGAAGGAGAATTATGACTGTATAATTATTGTCTTGCCTACGATGCAGTAATGTAAAACACGGTAACATGCTGTTATTGCGTTCAAACTGTACCACTTTTCTTAGACCATCCAAAACAATATTAATAATCAGACCTACATTTAAGACATACGTTTTTTCCAGACTATGACATTTTTAAACTTTTTTAAGATGTTTTATAATAGCAGCAAATTACTGTTTTTTTTTTTTTTTTTTTTTTTTTTTTAACAACGCTTCATGATTTGTTAACTTGAATGTTGTGAAAAAAATAACAATATATAAAAAAGATTACTATGCTGTAAATAGGAAAAAAAGGGAATTATAATTTTTACAAGTTATAATTATTATTAAGTAAGTTCTGGAAATTACAGCTGCCGGTAGATTACTGTATTGTTTCATTTTGGGTAGGAAAAGTTTCTACAGTGCCAAAGTCTTGGTGCAAAATGATATTATATTTTATAGCTTATCTAATATCTAACATACTGTCCTATAGAAATGCTGTGAAAAATTTTACACCGTGAAGTGTTTAACAACTAGAAACCCAGTAATTCATCACTAGCAGTGTTGTTACTTCTCTTCTGACTGTGAAACTGAATGATTAATAGGGTTAAACATGTATCTTCAGTCTCGTGACCGATGTTAAACTAAACTCGCAAATGGCCGCTGTCGTCCATGTGTCTACTTGTGTAGTATTAATGGAGAACATTACTAATACATCAGATTCAGGATCATTTAGTGCAGCTAACGAGCTTAATTAATCATCACTCTTCACGGTCTTAAAATGGCCTCGATGGCGACGTCTTCGTGACTTTTAATTGAATCATTTTGAGTTTGTTCTTGGGCCCAAAGGCCGAAGCCTTCAGCGTTTCCATTTATACCTTCATTTTCTTAAAAGTTAAAAAATTAGTGTCAAACTAAAATGAGAGACGGAGAAAAAACGAAAGGGATAAACTTTGTGACTTTTTATTTTCCCCACCGTGAACAAATATTCAACTACAAATTGTAATTTATTGTTTTTTCTTTCAAGATTTTCTTTCAACTTTCATTACATATTACTGTATAAAATATGAATAAAACACATACCAGGGTTTTTTTTTTTAGGGAGACTAGCCTGCTAAGCAGATTTATTTGAACACTTGTTCAAATCACAATCACACATGCACGTGACTTCATTGAACTATTTTAGGAAGTTATGATGAGGAATACTATGCCATAAATAAACTTGCGTCAGAGTCTCTTGGGATCTTCATGGCAGGTTTTGTCTTGATGGTCAGTCGTGCTGGTTATCAGTTATTCCAATCATCTCCCGAGGCGTTAGAATGCCACTGGTGTTGTTCTCCGTGACCTTACCTGAACCATCTTCGTGAAGTGGAAACGCTCTGGTCGCTTCTGCACATTCACATTCATGACTCGTGTACACGCCGTCACACCAAACTTTTGCTGATTTTTTTTTTTTGTCCGATCCTTTTTGTTGTTATTCTGTTGTAACCCCGCCTACAACCATACAAATGTTTACAAATATAAACAACAATAATAAAACATAATAAAAACAATGCTTACATCTACAATAAACAGCAACAACAACAATAATAATAAAAACAACAATAATAATAATAATTATTATTATTATTTATATATAATTATAATACTATTACAAGTATTATAGGTATTCACATATTATTATACGACGTGTTATTACTATTTTTTTATTGTTCATTATTATTATTATTATTATGATTATATTAAGTATCATTATCGAAGGTATTATAATATCTTGAGTATTAAAGTAGTATCTTACTTGGTTTAAATATTATTACACTAAGTATTATACTATTACTAGTATAGCATATACTCTAATGCAAAATATTGTTAGTATTTTGTATTATTATACTACGTATTACAACTATAGTAAATACTCTAATACTAAGCATCATAAGTATTTAAGTACTATTACACTAAGCATCATAGGTAGAAGATGAATGAATGAATAATTATACTCATTATTATTATTAATATTATAATTATAGTATTATTTTTAAAAGTATCTTACCTATTTAATTATTGTTATTACACAGTAGGAGTGTGCAAAGTATTATTATAGTAAATCATATATACTAAGTATCCTAAGTATTATACGAAGTATTCATATTATTCTTTTTATTATAGTATTATTATATTACGTATAATATGCAAGTGTTATTATACTACATATTATTATTATTATTGTTATTATTATTATTTTTGTGACTATTATTTTACAAATTTTACACATATTATTATTGTAGTATGTGTTATTACTATAAAAATATTGTTGTATTAAACAAAGAAAAAACACTTTCTAATGTGAGTTGCCATTTCTTCTCGTTCACAACTGTTGTGGCTTTGAAAACCCCAAACTGAAAACTTTACTTCGGAAGTTTCACCATTCCACGAGTGACTTCCATCCTTCATCACTGTCTTTGTCTTTCTGCTCATGTGAAGTAAAGCTTCAAGTGCCGGCGTCTGTGGAGGAAGAGCGTTGGGTTTAAAATACTTCCCGCTTCAGGCTGGTTCCTGGTCTGAGGGAGATGGCTGCACTGGGTGAGAAGTTTATCTGAAGGCTGCTGTAGAAACCAAATGAAAGCGTGAGGCCGGTTCCACGGGGCGATGACTGCGGTGGGCATTAAAGCTGGGGTCAGGAATGCACGAACAGAGAGTTTTCATCTGTGTTGGACAGCTGCCATGAATCTATCTCTGTATCTTGAAAGTGCGTTTGAAGCGCTCGGCCTGAGAGACGGTTATTGTTCCCTCCACTGGCGCTGACCAAAAGTTTCGCTTCGGTTGTAGATGTTGTCTTTATTGTTTCTAGTAGACACACCGTTTCCATTGATTTAACAAGATTAGGATCTGAATGTGTTTGGGCCGAGGACTGAGCCTTGTGGGGCACCACATATGACTCTAAGTTTGTGTGTGTATAATTGTTCTAATTCGTGATCTTGAAGAACATAGTTTTTATATGCGGCAATCTGGGGTTGCGATTGACTCATTTGATAATCGATTAATCGGTCAATTAGTTGTTTGATTAATCGGACGGGATTCTTTTCCTCTAAAGCTGTTTTTTTTAAGCAGTAAATGGGATTACAGTGATGTTGTGACAATGAATCAATATTATTGATGACAATCGACGTCGGAAGTCATCGATTGTGATTTCCGTTAGCAGTTCATCGCTACTCACTACTTGCAAACAAGAACTTATTAAAGGGCCTGTAAAGAACTCGTCCGTCTTTATTGGCGGCGAAAACAGGATGCAACTTAAACGTCACACATTCGTGTGAAATTGATCTGGCAGTAAAACAAAATATCCCGAAGCCAGATGGTGCGCTGAAGGGTCGTATGTGTGTGTACCAGCGCTGTGGGAGAACTTCATTACTCCGTTTGCTCTGTCTTGTCATTTGAGGAAAGACTTGAGAGCTTTGTGATGATTAGCAATTCAATTAAACTGTCACTGCGGCTAATCAGTCACTGCTGAAGGTCAAGAGGTCGCGACGGCTAGTAATCAATTTACCAGAAAACTGTTTGTCTGTCCAAACCCCCATGGACCGAGATTCACTTCCAGAGATGCACCAAAATAAAAATTAACAAGTTAAAACTAAATTGGGCAAATGTCCATCGGCAAATTTGACGGAAAAACTTTCCGCGATATATTAGAGATGGACATTAATTTAGTTTAATCTAGATTAATCTCATTGTAATTTTGAAATGGATCTCGATTCATCTAAATTTATCTCGATTTAGTTGTAACTAGACGCCTTCCGTATTTACTAAGGGACTCTTTGCGTTAACGCTAAGTAAACGCTAAAATTTTAACGTGCAAATCATCACACTAAGCCGTAGATTACCGACTCATTTTTAACCTTGCGTTAAAAGTCTCCGCGATAAGTCTCTTAACAGCGAAAACAAAAAAAGATAAAACAACAAAAATAATTTTATTTATATGTATGTGTGGAAAAGTTTTTACAATGCGCAAAATAACGTGTTTTTCTTATGTGAAATGGCACACGGACTTTGAGCCCACGCTACAATATACATTACTATGTTTTAAAAAAACAAACAAAGGATATGATCGATGTGATAGATTTAGTTACTTTAAAATGATCAAAAAGTATTTGGTCATATGATCTCCATGTGACTTTACATCCTTGCGCTCCCTTTGTCAATAAAAAGAAATGATTGTGACGTTTATTTTACTTGTGCAGAAATATTATCCTGCTGGCAAACGTGATTTAGTGTGTTCATAAAACTTTTAATGTGCAGCAACAACCAGCAGGCGTCTCTGACCTCGTAATGTTACAAGCCTGTTGTAGTGGGGGGGGAGGGGGTACAGATATTTACCACAATTCTGACGTAAATTACACACACACACACATTTACTCTTAGTCACACTTGTGGTCTGTTTTTGGACTGTGGGGGTAAATCGGAGACCCGGAGGAACCCCACGCGTACACAAGAACATGCAAAAACCACATATAATATCCCAGACCGGGCCTGAAATTCACCATTCGCTGCCCACTGCTCCACCTACTGCCTACGGATACATGTAATTATTATATTTTAAATGGAAAATATTTAAACGCGCACATTTTTGCGTATTGTAAAAGAATGACATTCACCGATTCACCAAATTCGTAATTTTGTTTTTCATAGGGAAGTTAGAAATATGCCACTAAAAAAAGATACAATGTTCGAACAGAGATACGGATTACAGGAATTTTACATAATTTTACCAAAAAATTAAAAAACAATGACAATTTAAGTGAGATCATATCTTAATATAATGTAGTTTACATATCTTTATCTTTATATAAATAGAAATATTATCACTATAATAATATTTTTACTATATACTATAGTACTATAATATTATTTTTAATCTATGAATGTAAAGTAACTAGAAATATTTGTATTATAATAGTAAAAATTGCATTCTCAATTTAACTTTGCGTGCACTGTTTTTTATTACATGGTGTTTGCTAATGTCACGTGCACAAAAGTTTACTACACATGGTCCAAAGGTTCTAAGTACAGTATAATTTATCAGCCTATAAATCCATTATATATTGGAATATAGCAGACGTGGGAAATGGAGTGTTTCATAATTCCTCAGACAAACAGGCAAATAATCTGAGTCGCTGAATAATCCAAGTCAGAGCAATTAGAACCGATAATCCAATAAAGGGTCACAAACCGGATCACCGTACAGTTAATCTGACGTTTATCGTTTCTATCTTGAAGCTTTGAGATGTAAATAGGAGAATGGACGTTAAATATTAACTTGCACAATAGCCAGAAGCAGTGCATCTTGGGAAATGAAGTTTCCAGCCAGTACAAGGATCTGGGATTATGTAACGCGATACATTTCCTTATCATTGTGAAAAAGCCTCATGGTTCTTTGTTGTCAGTGTTACTGTTAATTATGGAGTCAAAGAAACAGTGTTTGGATGCCAATGTTTCTAATCTGCGTTTAAAAAGGAAAATAATCTGCTTTATTCGCTCGACATTTTTGCATTTCCTCTTGCGTGTAATGGCTACGGAGAGCCGTCTTTGTTTAATTTAAATGCCGTGCCTTGAATCGGTCCTCGAGTCTGCTGACACACACACACACACACACACACACAGTGGTGTTCCGGTTGCTGTTTGAGCGTGTCATCATAAATGTCATAGTTGTGGAAGATTTATCCGTCACCGTTTCTATTGTTGGTGTTTAAACTCTCGGCACATCCTTGTTCTCTTCCCTGATCGAGCAATAAACCATCTTCATTTTTATATTTATTAAGTTGTATGTGTGTGTGTATTTTTATATGCATGCTTGTGTGTGTGTGTGTGTATACAAGACCGAATTATTGTTTATTTAGAGTTTTTTAGAGTGATTTCACTGTCTTTATTCAGCCTTGTACGTTAGTGATGTTTGCTGCCCGAGTCAAGAGTTTTGGTTTTGGCTTTCGTTAAAATTTTTGGTTGGAAAAAAAAAGTTGATTTATTTCACTAATTCCATTCCAAAATTGAAGGCCTTTGCAGGTGTTTTGAGTCAAATAGCTGATTAGAGTGCAGCACCAGGTGTGTCCAATATTGAACCTATTCACAATATTCAAATTTTCTGAGATTCTGAAATTGGGATTTTCATTGGTTTCAGTTATAATCATCAGTTGAAATATATCAGTCTGTGTGTAAGGAATATAACATGTAACAATATAAAATATAACATACAGGTTTCACTTTTGGAATGGAATTGGTGAAATATATCAACTTTTTGATGATTTTCTAATTTTATGACCAGCACCTGTATATGTAATATTCTCAATGTGTATATATAGTCTGTGATTAATTTGATAATCGATTAATCACTTATTTATTTATTTATAAATAATATCCAAGTCAATTATTTGTTCGAATAATCAGACAAAGCTTTTGAATTATTTTCCTCAGGTATTTTTAGTATTTTTAAGCAGTGAATGGGATTATTACAGTGATGTTGCCACAAAGGAATCAATATTATTGATGATAATCGACGTTGGAAGTCAATGATTGTGATTTACGTTATTGAAGCGTCCGTAAAGAACTCATCCGTCTTTATTCAGTCTTGTACGTTAGTGATGTTTGCTGCCCGAGTCAAGAGTTTTGGTTTTGGCTTTCGTTTAATTTATTTCCTCTTGTGAAAATAAATGTCTGCCAAAGTTGTCTGTCTCTCTATATGAAAGCTATATGCTAAACCGTCCACGCTAATATATCAACGTGACAATTACCAGACCTAGCGTGGTAAATACCGGTTCCCAACTCGACTGTGTGAATAGATTGATAATATATATGTAATATTATATGCATATATAGTATTTATAATATTTTATATGTACGTATATGTGAGTAGACACATGTCCGCGTGTGATGTACTAGGTGTGTTCATGTGTGTGTTTGTTGTATTCGGAGTCACCAAGATCTCGTCCGGCCACATTCCTGCTGGTTACGGCCTTCTTTTGTTGTCGCAGCGGCGGATTAAAGCGTGAAACATTACCGAGCAACTTTTTTTAAAGTGTTAAAAGAAAAAAAAAAGATAATATAGTATGCAACTGCAAGCCGCGATTGTGGGGTTCTACACAACAAATCGTACACTTTTCATCAAGTGAATGATATTAAGTCATCATAATATTTAAGTGTACATTTTAACAAATGACTTGGGATTTTAAAACTGTTTTTTTTTTTTTTTTTTAAATCGCTAGACCTGGGACTGAATTATTTAAATATCCCAATCAATTTTATCAATATTATATCAATATTATTTATAATAATTTTTTTTTTTTAATTAATTCATTCGATTTTTTTTTTTATTTATTGGCGCCTTTCATGACACTCAAGGTCGCCTTACAGGACACACAACATTCACACACATACCAATTGCCCGTTGAAATAGCGGCAGCCAATCTGCGCCAGCGTCCACTTCACTCGGGCATACACACCACACGCTCACACACCCACACGGCCCGATTAACCTGAAACGCATGTTTTTCTGTCACTGTGGGGGAAACCGGAGCACCCGGTGGAAACCCACGCAAGCACGGGGAGAACATGCAAACTCCACACAGAAAGGCCCCGACCGGCCTCGAACTCACACCACGAGTCACAGCCAGAACCTTCTTGCTGTGAGGCGACAGCGCTACCCACTGCGCCACCGTGCTGCCCAATTATATATATATATATATATATATATATATATATATATACCCGTATTTTCTGGACTATAAGCCACACCTGTATATAAGCCGCATCCGCTCTATGAACGATTTTGAATTGTAAATGTACATGTATGTTACTAAACCGATCCTTTCCTAACCTGTATTTTAACACGGCAGCAACATTGCAGATTAAAACGGGACAGAAAAAAAGAGAAAATAAACTGTATCTATCGTATTTATCTTCATTATCAAAAAATCTGCAGAATAGCCACTCCTTTGTATAAGCCGCATGGTTCAAAACCTATGAAAAAAGTAGCGGCTTATAGTCCAGAAAATATGGTATATTATTGTATATATGTACATTTCTTTCTACCAGCACTGTATTTATAGATATACTTCTGTCCAAATTGGATCACATTAGCATATTCTAATTAGTGCTTGATGGAAATGTTTAACGAAGTGTGAGCGAGTAAACCATGCCGTTCCCTGATTTTGCTCAACAGTGATGGCTACGAGTTGAAGTTCGAAACACTTTTTAAAAGTTTAATGAGATGCTGATTTAAAGCGGGTTGGCGCAAAGTTCTTCCTATCTGTAAATTAGCATTTTTCAGCGCCTCATATCTCTTCCTGTCATTTAATTCAGCACGCAGAGGTTAAAACGTGAATAATGAAGATGTAACTGTACCTGACCTGATTCTGACACCGTGTTTTGCATTCCTTCATAAACGGGACACACACACACACACACTCTTCAGGTGAAGGTGCTCTCTAATTTCGAAAAAACATTTTTTTTTAACGAGCCACGATATATTTTCGGGTTTGGTGCACATTTATTATTATATCCCGAACAGTAAGGATCCTCATAAATAGTTTTAGTGAAAAGGTAGAACGCGAGAATCGTGGTCCATGATCTGATCGTGAGTCTGACTCGTCTTTGATTCTGGAAGGTTGGAACTGGGAGCGCAGAATAATGACGATAACCTTTGTGCCGGGGATGTTTGGATCTCGCTGGAGCATTGTTTCCTGTTTGAACCCAGCATGAACAGCGTCGAGCCGTCTGATCAAAGGGAAGGCTTTTATCAAGCCGTTTTCTTATGACGTCCCAAAAAAAAAAAAAAAAGGGGAAAAAAAACCCAACGGCTTTGTTTGCTTCGGTGGAGAAAAAGAACAATTACCTGCAAACTCTGAACAACGGCCATAAACTTGCTACAGGTCGAATGAATATGGTTAAAGTGATTTCTAGATTTCAATAATTTTGAATTCGACATGTGTTAGTGATGTGGAACAATTAATTAGTTTTTTTATATTTAATCGCACATCCCTGACCAAATTAATCACGGTAAATCACAATTAAATGACTGAAGCTTGCAATATTGGATATTGAGGTGCAATGACAATTAATGTAAACTCAACACTAAATAAACACTTGTTTGCACTCGTTTATAAGCGCTAAACAAACAACACTCGTTTTTTAACATTCCGAGGTGAAGTCGCACCGTTTTTCAAGATGAAACACAAAAAAGTGCGTCAACGCGTTAACAAATATATAAAAATTAATTGTGTGCGTTACCACGTTAACTTTGACAGCCCTGATATAAATATAAAGTATAATTGTTATTTGAATGTGATTGACTTTTAGGCATGCCTTTTTTAAAATAATTATAATTTTAAAAAGTATCTACTTTTCACGGTAAAAAAAATCTGTACAAAAATTACTTATAGTGAGAAAAAAAAATTTAAATAATAAAAAAATAATACTACTACTAATAATAAGGCCCATTAAATATTGACTTTGCCTTTTGTCTTTTGACTTATTTGTATGCAAAATTGTGTACTAGGGAATAGTGTTTATTGCTTAGTTCTTGTACTTCCTCCTGGTATTAACATCTGGTCCTGAGTTATTATTTTTATAAACAGTGCTGAGCTTAAGTAAAATATAAAAATAGAAAATAAAGAATAGAATAGAATAGCTTTATTGTCACTGTGCACATATACATGTACAATGAAATTATAGCAACTTTCTATCCAGTGCAACTTTAACAAATCAACTTTAATAAAACTATTAATAAATCTAGTCAAAATATTACAATAGTACAATATAATACAGACATGGAACTTTACAGCAGTGGAGAGAAGTTGCACATGGAGAGATATTGCTGACATGTACATTATCGAGTTAAATAGAGTTATATACTGAATATAGAGTTCCGAAGATTGATAGCAACTGGCTGGAAGATCAGCTGTGGTTGTTGGACTTTCTCGTCCACAGTGTGTAGTATAATGGAAAGCGTTGTCTTCGCTCTGAAGAATGTCCGAGGCAACTGTAAGTGTCTGGTGACACCACACAAGCCCTGATGAAGCCGGACCCTCGCTCCTCATGACTCTCGCCCTCCACTCGTCTGAGGAAGCCCACAGATTAGATCATAAAAATACCGCAGCTTCTATACAGTGATGTCATACCGTGATGTCACACTTCCCAGCCACTGTTGACCACTAACTGGACATTTAACGGAGTCCTGTTCATTATATTGGTTAGTGTGGTGTTTATTAACCAGCGAGTGACTACTAGTCAACACCAGTAAACTAAACTAGGTTTCAAATATGGTCACAACTTCAACACCAACGCTGAAGTGTTTATGGATTGACCAAAATTGAAATGTATGGAGGGATAGATGGGTAGATTAATGATGGTTGGATGGATGATTGTTTGATAGAGAGATAGATGGATGGATGGATGGATGGAGTGATGAAAATATCAACAGAAAAAATACAATATATAGATAGATGGATGGATGAATCGATAGATGTATCAGTGAAAGATAGATGGACCAACAATGGATGGATGGATATATCAACAATGGATGGATTGACAGAGAAATGGATGGAAGGAGGGAAGAATGGATCAATAGGTAATAAAACAGTGGGTAGAGGGATGGATAGATAGATTAACTATGAATGATGATAGATAGATTATGGATGGATGGATAGAAGGATAAATAGATGGATAGAGGATGGATGGATGGATGGATAGAAGGATAGATAGATGGATAGATGATGGATGGATGGATGGATAGATCAATGAAAGATAGATGGATCAACAATACATGGATGGATGGCTATATCAATGATGGATGAATTGATAAATAGAGAGATAGATGAATGGATGGAGGAATGAATGGATCAACAGATAAAATACATTAAATGGATGGATGGATATATATAGATGTGTCAATGATGGATGGATCAAAAATGGATGGATGAAAGAATGGATCAAGACATAATAAACCAATAGATAAAGGGATGGATAGATAGATCAATGATGAATGATGATAGATTATGAATGATGGATGGATGGATAGAGATAAAATAGAGGTATGTATGGCTAAATCAATGATGGATGAATTGATAAATAGAGAGATAGATGGATGAAGGAATGAATGGAACAATAGAGGGATGGATGGATGGATATATGAATGGATGATAAATAAAGGATAGATGGACAAATATTACAGCAGCAAACACAAAAACAAATAAAAGAAAAAGAAAACGCAAACAACAAACAAAATAAAGCTATAAAAGAACCTTGAATAACTTTAATGTCTCAAACGTTGCTCTGCATTTTCCTCGACAGCTGATGTCATTCGCCTGATGTCGTTGCGTTGTGGGCGTGTCCTCCGTATGAGTCGGACTTAACTATGACATCACACGCTTTTGTGCCGGAGAAAAACCAGTTTCAGCGGCTTTGATGTGGCGGCTCCTTCCTCTTGGCTCGGCCTTTCATCTGCGTAAGCCAGTCATTCTGTGATGGCATGTGAGCGAGTAAGGTGCTTTACTCCATCATAGTTACTCAACATCGCTGCTTTTCAATAGACTCCTTTGAATTAGCTGGGCTCGTCTACATCCACTCTGATTGGCTGATGAGGAAAGCGTACTCTACACAAGCCAATCAGCAGCTGTTCAAACACACACAGTACTTGAGTACAATTTTGTAAATATTGTAAATGTTTTTTTACTTTTAAGTATTTTTGGTATACTTATAAACAAGTTTACTAATGTTTACTACACACAGAGTATTGTTGAAAGTAACAATGGGGCTAATGGTGGGAAACGTAACTTGTTGTTATGGGAAAAGGTTGTTAAGGGGAAAAGGATTTTTGTTTATAAACATTTAAATACTTCAGTAAAGGATCAAAGGAGGGAAATATCTCAAAAACATAACTAAACAATTCAATTTTTTATTTACTTTTTTAATTGTATGTTTTAGAGTAGAATGGATTGATTTTCCACAGCGTAAATCTAAAATGACGTCATGCGATTTTATAATCACAGAATTAAAGAAAAATGAAACCAATATTTTATTTGTAAATAATTACTGTGTTTGTAAATAAATAGTGGTTGTTGATGAGTTCTGTTTAGCAAGGACAGGCGTTTTTTAACGAGTTGCGGAAGATTAGCTTCTCCAGCTGGTTTCTTCTAAAGCTTTAATTGATTTAATTGGACGATCCTAATCTGTTGATAATTGCTCGGGGACGTTTAATCGGCCGTGATCATCGTGTTACGTTAATGTATAAAGTGCATTATACGATCTGAGATCTCAAAGCGTCCGTCACGTAATCCAAAACTCATGTAAACTTAAATTCTAACTTAACTCAATAGAAGACAATAAACAAATAATCGCTGTGGGAATTAGCATAGCTGAAACGTGTAATAAAATTAAGTTATTAACTGTAATTAATCGCTGATCTTCTGGCTAGTTTATTTTGTCTTTTTTTTCCACATTAATTAGAGTTTTTTATACGCAAACAATAGTAACATAAAAATGTAAATGTATATTTGTAAAGACAAACAGTTTTATTTAGTAACAACTTCAAAATACAAAAGTCATCAGCTGTTAAAAAAACATGTATTTATGATACTTTATGTATACATTTTTAGTAATTTTGTATTTGTATTAATATTATTTTTTTTATAATATGTATACATTTTTTCATTTTTTGATGGTCACAAATCTAGCAATTGCCTCTTAGCCAGTCTTTTCATCTTTATATTACTATTAAATACAATTAAATGTTTTATAAAAATTTAGCAATTACATGGTTTCAAAAGCATTTGATCCTTTTATTTGATTTGATTAGATTATGTTTTATTTAGAATGTTAGCCAGGTTTCCTTTACCCCCTGACTGACAACAAGGGGACGGATGGAGTGGACGAGATTTCCTTTATTAAAATATTCAAATGGGATTCGGGAAACTGGCGATTGAGCCAATGACATTTGGAAACTTTCAAGCGAATCCTGCGGAAAGCGGCGCTCGCTAATCACAACGCTCCAGTGTGTCACAAAGACCGCATGAGCAACTCATCACGCTTCACTCTGAAGAGACTTACTCACTACTTAATCCCCCCCCCCCCTCTCTCTCTCTCTCACTCACTCTGTGTCTCTCTCTCTCTATCACTCTCTCTCTCTCACTCTGTGTCTCTCTATCTCTCTCTCTCTCTCTCCTCTCTCTTCTCTCTCTCTCTCTTCTCTCTCTCTCTCTCTCTATCTCTCTCTCTCTATCTCTCTCCATCTATCGCTCTCTCTCTCAATCTCTCTCTCTCTATCTATCTCTCACTAGCTCTCTCTCACTCTCTCACTCACTCATCTCTCTCTCTCTCTCTCTCTCTCTACTCTCTCTCTCTCTATCTCTCACTAGCTCTCTCTCTCTCACTCTCACACTCTCTCTCTCTCTCTCCTCGCTGTCTTGCTTGCTCTCATCTCTCTTGTCTTCTCTCTGCCCTCCCTACTCCCTCACTTCTCTCTCTCTCTCCTCTCTCTCTCTCTCTCTCTCTCTCTCTCTCTCTCTCTCTCTCTCTCTCTCTCTCTCTCTCTCTCCTTTCTTTCTCTTTCTCAGTTGTATTCCTCGTCTAACCCCACCAGAGCTCATGAAACACTATCTAGTCTGCATGCGGCTCAGGTCTGATATAAAGCGCAGTGTTTTCTAGACAGGACTGTGTTTTGATAACTGTGAACAGAAAAATGATTCAACCAGTGTTAATTTTGTGTTTGAGTACTAGCTTTTTAGCTATCTGTCAGTTTGTGTTTGAAATGCTACCGTGGAAATCCAAAGCTAGCTTTTCCAACATTTTTCAATATATTGTTAGTTGTTTAGTGTTTGGAATTCTAATTTTTTAGCTAGCAGATGGCTTGAAAATTAGTTTTAAAAACACATTTCACACCATTAACACAAAGAATGCTCAACCAATTTATATTTCCCGTTTGGAAATGCTAGCTTTTTAGTTAGCATTTAGCTACAGAGCTAGCATTCCAGACACATTTCAAGCTATTAACAGAGACACTTTTCCAAACCGATTTTTCAAACAAAAAACAAACATCAGGAGAAAACTTTATTTTTTAATATAAGCGAGAATTAGCCACCTTATAACTAATAAAAAATAATTACTTAATTGAAACTTCATTATTTATTATTTCATTATACACACAACTTCATTATTTATTATTATTATTTTGTGAATGAAGTATTTATTTTATTTTCTGATTTTCTGCCAGAAAACTTTGTGTTAATTTCTGGTGAAGACCGAGTCTGTTTACAATCGCTAGAACATTTTACAAGCACTGTTGCCTATAAAATGAAAGAAAGTGACATATAAAACGTCTAAGAAGGAAGAACGAGGACGGGGTCAGGAAGCGGTGAGCTCGCAGACATGGGAAAAGCGCACGGACGCGGATCAAGCCGCGATTCCCACTGTAATTATAAAGATAAGCCGCTCTTTTGTTAAATGAAATTCTGTGTAATGGGTGGGATAATCGCAGAACAAATGAGTGAAAAAAGAAGCATCTCCAGCTCGGATTGAGTTGTGCAAGTTTGTTATACCTGGATTTTTACCTCTATTTACCGTCAATTATCCTTTCAGACTTGAGCGAGGAACGATAAGACAGACACTTAGTGTTCAGACTAATATGAGCTGGTGGTGACATGCTGGGAAGCAAAAAAACAGGAAAAATGTAGGGATTCTGAGTTACAGTACGATCCATTGTTAGCACATCGCGGTGGTTGGGAATTTTCACAAGTTTGTCAAGTTACTTGTCATTCGCTTTGGATAAAAAGGACTGTAAAGAGTTGATGAAAACCATACTTGAGTGAAAGTAAAATACTGGTACCTTTTTGTAAAAATTACTGCATTACAAGTCACTAATTCCAAGAAGTATCTGTAAAAGTCGTAAATTATCAGATTTTTTTTAAAGGACTTAAGTGAATATAGTCTCAAAAAACACCAAGAAATGTTAAAAAAAAAAACAAGAAATTTATTTCCTAATAAAAATAAAATAATTAACACTATTAATAAAATTTCACCCGAAAATGGGTGTAAAAAGTCAGACAGTGTGCAAAAAGTGCTACCGCTCATTCTCATTCACGTGATTTAGCTGATAAACAGCATCCAGTACCTTCAGCATCCTGCAGATGGCGATATCACCTCGTCCACTCAAGATATTAAACACGGCAGAAAAAGAAGACGACTTGTTGCACACAATCACAATGTAACGAATAAATGTAAGTGTCCATTCAACTATAGTGGAGTAAAGAGTACAGTTACTTGTTACTTAGTACAAGTACAAAAAACTAAGTATACATAAAGTGTATGCAAAGTAACAAAGTCCATTTGCTCAAGTACTTAATAAAAGCAAAGTTAGAACAACTTGTTTCGGTTAAAAGTAACCAGTAAGTTCAAGTTAAACAAGGTTTTCAGTTTGGAAATACATGAGTTACAAGCGTCAGTCATTATCATGCAACGCTAGATTTATTAGAAAGTTATCGTGAAAAATAAAACAAAAACAAGTCATTTTTGATTAAACGTGTCATAGTGAGACCTTGAAAGTATTGTTTCACTGTACAGTATGTAAAATAAAAAAAAATATCTACAGTAAAAGTATGCATAGTTAACATAAAATAAAGTAAAGTTAGATTGTTACGATTAAATACGCAAGAACACATCAAATGGACAAACGTAAAGGGGGTCTCGCGTCAAGAATGCCCACCATGTGTTTTGACACGTCGTTTTCTTATAGTTTTACAGCTTTGGAAAGGTAGAACAACAATAGTTTGGATGGGTTGTAAACCCAAGTTGTTTTTTACCATCTGTTCTTCAAGTCGGAGTACTTTAGCATTTAGCATCTCGGAACTTACTGTAATTGAATTAATTTTTTGACGCGAAAGGGCATTTTTTTTACTTTTTTAAATTGTACCTTTGTACCCGCAGTGCCGGTCCCAAAGGATTTCAGCAGTCTAAAAGTCAATATCTAATAGCACTAGTGTGGGATGTTAGCATCGACCGAGCCGTGGAGCCCAAAACACTCCAATTACTTCACTTTATGACACGCGGGCGGAAAAAAAAACGGGTTTTGTCTACAATAAAGCAGAAGAAAGTGCAGCCCAACAGCGACGGACCAGGATCTCACGACGAGACGCTTGTTTTATGGTCATTTTATTGCCTCGTATCTTTGTGTTCGTTAGGAAAACTAATAATAAAATATGACGGTTTACATTTATATATTAAACATCCGGTTAAACAAAGCTGAAGCCTTTATGAGCTCTTTTTTTTTGTCTTTGATTTAGTCAAGCGTTAAAATGGAAATTGTTTTTTTTTTTTTTTTAACAAACAATGCGCATAAAAGTAAAGAAAAACATTGTTGTACTAACTATGCACATGAAAATACAATGAAACTATTTTTATGCAAATACAAAGCATTTATACACCAACATAACATTAAAGGACATTCCAAACATAATACAAACAGTTTATACAAACAAAATAAATAGATGAATACAAAACACTTGTATACAAAGCATGTAAAAGGCGTAGTAGTAGTAGTAGTAGTAGTAGTAGTAGTAGGATACAAACAAAACAAATAAAAGAAAACAAAACACTTTTACACAGTCAAAGCATATAAAAGGGAACACGTAAAATAAACAAAATGTTCATGTACGTGAATGATTCTGAATCTATAATAAAGTTACTATTTCCTATAAAAAAGATTTTATTGAAGGTAATTTGTGTTTAATACATTAATTAAATGTAATTAAATATGTCAAACAAAAAAAATCTATCAAAAGGATTTGGTTTATAATTATCAACCCTTTCTCAATGAGCTGAACTATGAATAAAATGAACACTTTTTATGATTAGAGTAAGTACAAAAGGATTTAGTTTGAACTATTTACTGTTACTCTAGAATTGGTTTCTTAGTTTTGTTTGTTAGTTGTTGTTTAAAAAGGATTTTTCTGATTTTTTTTTTTTGCAAACAAGCGCTTATGACATAGTATGATCATTCAGTATGAATAGACCGAACAGATTAAGCGTCAATAAACACACTAAAACTACACATTTTTCAAACATATGGATGAAAGTTACGTTTACCAGAATATTTTTCCAAAATAAAAAATGTAAACTTTAATAAAAATATCCATGAAAGTACATCCTGTAAAAGTGATACATCAAAACAGACATTTTTTTTTTCAGTTTTGCAGATTGTTATAAAGTAATTGTTACAAATTATACAATTATAGTACGAAGCAACTAGAGCACTGAATTCTGGGATTTGTAGTTTGTGCCTTTAGTGCTTCATATCTCCAGGTCATTAATGGAGTTAATTAAACACACTCTATATTCACAGTCGTGATTTAGCACGTGATTTCGAGTTTATCCCTTTTGGTTGATCCGACATTTCCGAGATTCTTCGAGAAGAAATTTCATTGCTCACGTTTGTAGTGAAGACCACAGCTTCGTCTCAAACTTTGCGGAAGTTTTGCTCTAAAATGGACAACTACTGTTTTTTTAGAGAATCATTTAGTGTTTTGTTCTAATGTTTACTACAATAATAGTTATATAACGGCGGTAAATTCCTGGTGGTGTTGTTTGACCCAGCTTGGGCTTGGCTTTATTCGCAGAAGTGTGTTTTGTTGGGCGGGAAGCCGGTTTTTCATTCACAGTGGCGCGCTAGCTTTAGCAAAGATGCTAAAAGTTTGCAGGCGTGGTGTGGGAAACGAGGGAAAAAAAGTGCGTCCAGTGAAGTGTCGCATTGAGGCCGTGGCCCCGCCCCCTCACAGCCCCTCCCGCCCCCTCACTGCGGCAGACTCTGACCCCCGTCCAAAAGCTTGTTCAGCTGTCACACTGCTCGCCGTTGCTGTTTTTTTTTTTTTTTTTCACACCGCTCACAAAACGAGAACAAAACGGAAGGCTGCGGAACACTCCGGCTGAATCGGAACGTGCTACGGAATGTTTTTCCTGAGTCAGGACTGCGACTCAAACACGTCCTTTTCTCTTTATTTTCCACCTCTTTCTTTGTGTCTTTTGCTCTGCAGCTTCGCCGCTTTGATATCCAGCGTGTCAGAGCTCTAGCTTTAGTGTGTGTGTGTGTGTGTGTGTGTGTGTGTGTGTGTGTGTGTGTGTTTGAGGTCTACACAAACACATACTGTACGGAATACAATAAATACATAATATTATTACACGATAACTATTAACAGTAACAATACTCTCAGAATCTGGTGAAATGGCACAATAATGTGGATTTTTTTAGTGTGCAACTCGTTTGATAAAATTATTCTCGCCAAGGAAATTCCCTATTTAAAAAGCTTTGGTGTTGTTCAATTTTTCTTTTTTTTTTCATTATTACTACACCTATAAAAATTTTTTATTGTTGGTATTATTATTATTATTATTATTATTAGTAGTAGTAGTAGTAGTAGTAGTAGTAGTAAAAAAAAAAGCGTACTATTCTGTACTTTCGTATAATAAGTGAAGTACGTTTTATTTGTTTATTATTCATTTCATTTGTTTACAAACTTTGGCCGAGATTCTAAAAGCTTTATTTATTTTTTATTTTATTTATATATTCATCATGTCATATCGTTTCTAAATGATGTATTTATAACCCTGTCTATGCGTTTTGATTCTATTAAGTCAAACGAAACTATTTGATTCTTTTAAGTCAAACGTAAAAAAAATGGTTGCTGTCAATTCCAGCTGGTCAAGACATCTACACCATTTTAAAACTCTTTAAACTGCCAAAACTTTTTTTTTTTAAACTGCCAGCAGCCATCGTCAATAAATAATAAGAAAAACTAAAATAAAAAATGTAAAAAACGATTGCCGTCATATCCAGCTCAGTGACAATCTCCCACGGCATCTCTAAACCTGACATGAAACCGAATATCTGAAATATCTATCTTCACACGGAAACCGTCGCCTCCAGCGTCGTCGTCAATAAACAATAAACCAAATGTTAAAACACGCGTAACCAAGTGTGATTGGATCGTGTTCTGTAACCGTAACACCGGTTCTTCAGGCTTCACGCCGGAGGCTCGACATGTCATTTCATATTTTGGTTTTTGATTTTTTTTGTTTGCAGATTGAATATTGTTTTGATTACAGTACCATATAATGAACTCTGTTAAATTAATCAGACAATTATTAATTCTTTCATTATTATTAATTCATTAATTAATATACTAAAGATCTGCTTTTAAATTTTTTATTGTTCAAATTATAAAAGCAAATTATACAATTTCATGAATAATTGAAGGAAACGCTATAAAGATGGATGTCTGGGGTGGTCTTGGGGGTCCTGAAGGCTCTTGTTGATGTTGAGTTTGACGGACCCATTTATTCTGGGTTTACGCCGATAGATTGATAGATTTCAAACCATTTGCCGTGTTGAAGGAAGTAAACAGTCGTATCTCGACTTACGTGTCAATTGGATGGGTTAAATGCAGAGAAAAAATTTCCCCACTGAGGGACTAATAAAGGTTCAATTATTATTAAAAAAAAAAATAATAATGTAGCGGTTTTCCAAAGTATAAATCAGTCCACTGGATAAAACAAAATGAAAAGAACTTAAACTAGATGTGAAACAGCGCCACTGTGTGTCAGTGGTGAAAAGGCAGTATTGCAGATCTTCACTTTACCTACTGGTCTGTAACACATTTTTTTTTTTCATTTTTTTTTTTTCCACTTCCTTTTACATACATTTTTTTTACAATCGAGTAACTTAACCCTAGCCTTCGATGTTACAAACTCCAACAACAATGGTTCAAAAAGTTGTAAATAAATTGCGTGTCAGGATGTCAATTTGTTTAATTGTTTTTTTAATGTAATCAGTCGGTCGTTCAGTGTAAGAAAAAAATAACATAAATAATAACGTGTGTATATATATATAAAAAAATGTTCTCCTCAAATCCGCTTTAAGCGCTTTAGACCTTCAAATACTTCTGTACAAGTTCAAACTAAGTTCTGTTTATTTGTAAAATGTAAAGCTAAACATAAAACAAGCATTTGTTACTTGTTAAATAAACATTGCCCATATTTCAAAATATTTTTTAAATAAATACAAATATTTACTTTTCCCACAGTCACTGAATCTCTAAAACAGCTGTACAAATAAAAACAAGAGCGATTAGCGTTAACGATGGCAGTGAGCAAGTAGAAAGTGATCACCGGCTAGGAAAACGATAAAATATGCAGATTTCGAACAATCTTCTGTGTGAGAAATTAATATTTGTGTTTCTTTTCCCGCGCAGAAACACTGATGGACTCCAAATGGGCCACCACGGAGCTCGCCTGGACCTCACATCCTGAAACCGGAGTAAGAGAGGATTTTTATTTGTTTGACTTTGGTTGGACTGTACAGGGGTCTCGATCTCCACCGGCTGAATAAAACGCAGTGGGTGGCTCGTGCGCATCAAACGGACCACCACATTCCACCAGACGCAGATACCGGCTGTTTGTCTTTCTCTGATTGGTCGAAGAAAAAAAACGCAGCTTAAAAATATTTCAGTCGTCCAGGTGGAGTTGCCTGAATCGTCGTGGCAACAGGATTCAATCAATAACGACTGCCAGATGTACTGTATACGAGCCAAAATTATGATTTTACTATTTAATGATCACCAATTATGAAAACCCAATTAAGCAAACAAAACTGTTTATTTTGTATTAATGTCGCAAACGTGACCTTGAAGGAGCATCTGCGTAGATATTGATTTCAACAATTATGTTTGATCTAGAAACATCACAATAGAACGCCTGGTTTGTTATTTTATTAATATTCAATGTATTACTTATTTGTTTGCAGTTCATGCGTCGCATTCTAACTCGCTATTAACCTGGAACTTCACGTTAACCAAGTTCCTAAAGCTGATGATTAGTCTGCATAAAAAGAGTATGAGACGTCCTAATTAATGTAGTTTCATCCTGGAGTAATATTATTCAAATCTCATTTGTTGAAATAGTTGTATGACTTATTTTTTAAGAAAATTTCAAATACATTGAAAATGCAAGTCAAATAGATTCTTCGCATTTATGTGACTAAGTCTCGAGGATTACACATTAAAATTCCATCAATTTGTGTGTGTGTGTGTGTGTGTGTGTGTGTGTGTAGAGGCATTTAGTTCAAAATAGGGTCCCAAATATTCTCTTTTTGGTTTTTGTCAATGATCGGACCCCACTATGATATAAGTGTGTGTGTGTGTGTGTGTGTGTGTGTGTGTGTGTGGGATGGTTTGGATTTAGGAGTTGCTGTAGTGTTTTGTATGCAAGTCAATAATGGGACCCCACTATGATACATTTGTGCGGGCGCGCGTGTGTGTGTATGTGTGTAAGTGGCACAATAGGTGTGTTTGAGGTAAAAAGCTGCAGTGGTAATGAACGTTCTTTGTAAGTCGCAGTAAAAAGGGGGAAATTCGGCTACTCGGAGCTCGAAGAACGAAATCAATAGTGACAGGCAATATTTTAATGTGCTGCTGGTTCCTCCGGGATGATTTGCAGGAGTAAATAAGCAAGTATTACAATCGTCAGGTCACACGTCGACTAGAATTTCAATGAGGTTGCGTAACGCTGAGACGTTAAATGAAGATTCAGTGGGACGATGATGCAGCGCGATGGAGTGTAAAGTCGGAGGTGAGGAAAAGGTTCTGTTGCGGTTAAGAAACAGTTAGACGTAAATTTCGTAAAAAAAAAAAAAACTTAAAAAAATCATTTAAAATCAAATACATTTTTCCCTCAGTCCATCTTAAAGCAATAAATTACTGTCTCACTGAATTTACGTATAACTAGATGCCGTCTGAAATATTTAAAGAGCAAGAGAGAGTTACATTATAGGTTCAAAAAGCAGTTAAACACTCTGTATGCGCTGAACATACTCTACAACACTTACTTAACTACTATACTCCGAATAACAAAAAGCAGAGTGATTAAATTCGCCACCAAGTGGGATTAATTAATTACACAGAGTGTGACGACGATGTGTCACGTGAGTGGAGGCTTGTGGGAAATGTAGTTTAGCAGTGTGATGACGTCATCCATGTGACATTGTTTTGCGCAGTTAAACCTATAAATAAATAATGTTAAACAAAGAATGAAAAATAACAAGTAAACATTTGTATGTAAATGAAAAAATAATTGTTAAATATTTGTACATTTTAGTGTTGTCACGATACTGGAAATAGCAATTCGATACGGTACTTGAAAAAAGTTATTTTCGATACCACGGGGAAATACTGTAACAATTTTAGGGCCTTTATTTTCTTTTTTCGTTATGAAAAAAATACATATTCAGACACATTTTCATGTTCCAGTCTTGTTAAGGAATCCCAAGAAAATAAAGTGCATAAATGAATAAAACTGCATTACATTAAAATTTTCCAGAAGAAAAAAAAGATCTCAACTTAAAAGCTTTTTTAAACGATTCAATTAAAACAAATGAATTTGGTAGGAGATCTAAAAGTACAAGAGTACAATATTTTATTTGTTTTTTTTTGTTTGTTTGTTGTTTTAAAGCTGGTCTTGTGGTAAAAGGATCTGAGTGAGCTTTCACTGCAGATTCATGGTGCTTTCAAAGAAATATTACAAATTTAGAAATATTTTTTGTATGTTTTTATTATTAGATGAATTATTTAAAATTAATAAGCTTACTTGTCAAACTTGTATTAATATATCAGTTGGTATTTTGTGGTAGGGATCTGCTTAAATCAACCAGAGTTGAACAGCAGTATTTATATAAACTGATTTAGATTCGGGATTTAATTAAACATCATTATTGATCAGCGCATAGACACCTACAGTACTCTAAATAAATTCAAATGTGCTTCGCATGATTACTGAAAAAAAAAGAAAAATAAAGGCAAACATGTCACAGTGCTCCCAAGAAGATAACGCTAATGCTGACTGGTGCTTTGGGAATATATACTACGTTTGAAATCTACCGTGTGTATCGTTTATTTGGGAAGCCCCGCGCCACAGAGAGATACAGGAGTTAGTAGAGCAGCTCTTGCGTACGTGTTAATAATGAAAACAGTTACTAACTTCCCGAAATTCGTTCTACACGTCTGTGTCTCGATTCGCTAGGTGTTTGCGCGATTTAGTATCAGCGCTTGTACAATGATCTGCCGCCTCCATCGGCTTCGTGCGCATGCGCCAAGTTGAAGACCCGGAAGCCCAAATAGTATCGATACTTTTGGATCACAGTATTGTATCGTTTCAGAATTTCCAGTATCGATACTTATCGAAATATCGATACTTTTGACAACACTAGTACATTTATTTCAATATGTTGTTGGAAACATTTTGCCATCCGGAAGATTGTATTTTGGAAATTAAAATTGGGTAAAGTCGTTCTTTTGCGTAAAGCTCACGATTGTTTTATTGCGAATTAAGTTACATTATAATTACAAAATGTTACCATCTGCTTTTCAAAATCATATTTATGATTATGAATGCATGAATACATAAAGATGCATACATACTCTTCTGTGTTCCATTTACTATACTACATGATACTGTACTACAGTAGTATAATACAGTAATACTATATCATGTTCCATTTACTATACCCTAAGATACTGTACTACAGTAGTATTATACAGAAAACTATACCGTGTTCCATTTACTATACTAAAAGATACTATACTACAATGGTATAATGCAGTGATACGATACAGTGTTCCATTTACTATATTATAACATACTATACCACAATAGTACTGTAAAATACAACAATACCATACTGTGTTCCATTTACTATACTCTAAGATGCTATACTACAGTAGTGTAATACAGAAATACTATACCATGTTCCATTTACTATACTATTAGATACTATACTACAATAGTATAATACAGTGATACTATACCGTGTTCCATTTATACTATACTACTGTATAAGATACTATACTACAGTAGTATAATACAGAAATATTATACAATGTTCCATTTACTATACTATAATCTAAAATAAGTAATAAAAATGACAATACGACAATACAAGTGAATTGATTTGATTTTGATTGATTTATACTGTACTACAGTAGTGTAATACAGTAACACTATACACTTTCATCTCAACAAGATTATTACTGTAACCACAATATCCAGTTCAATCATTATTAATTAGACAAACCAGTTACAGTGTAAAATGATAACTATCCTGTAAAGATCGCTCGCTCTCTTGTGTCATGAGCGTGAGCTGTTTACACTTCCGGCGTGTAATTATGGGATAGCAGGGAGGAGTCTGGTTCCGTGCACCGGCTTTACCGCTCCAGGTGTGGCGTTCAGATTAGACGTTGTCTCACTATGAGGTCAAGTGACACGCCCTTTTCCTGGTGACACGTCTTTGACTTTACCCTGCCTGGCAACAAACACAGGCTGAAATGTGATTGGTCGACTGCTTTAATTTGAAAAGACGTGTCTGGAAGCGGCACAGACATCCGATCAGTCTAGGAAAGGAAGCCGCAGACCGTTTGGCAAGTATTTAATAAATGGAATAAAATTAGGATAATAGAATATGGGTGAAATAAAATGTGTCAATCAGATATACTGTATTGTAGGACAACAGAAAAAACTTTCCAGGCCCTGACGGCCCACCATGTTGTTGTTGTTAGTATAATTAATAAACTAAATTAATAAAAAGAAATTAAATGTAGCAACAATAATGATATTTATTATTTCATTATTTATTATATTTGTTTCTTAATTATAATGTTATTATAAAGCCAAAAATCACTGCACCCTAGTGTGTGTCAGGCCCAGAGTTGCTAAGACCCCCGTGACCCAGAAGTGAAATAAGTGTCTGGAATAATAAGTCTGAATATAGAATAGACATTTATTACCCCTTTATTTTCCCACATAGTTCTACTTTACCAGTCATGATAATTCATTTGTGCATATGCATGGTCATTACATGATAGTAGTATTATAATATTCCGGGTTACTACAGGTGCTTGAAATCCTTGAAAATGCTTGAATGTTAATTATGTGTTTTCAAGGTCTTAAAAATGCTGGAATTCTAAACGAAGTGCTTGAAAATGTAATTATACTTATACCGTAATACAGTAATAACAAACACAGTGGTACCCCGTCTTACAGAATTATTTAGTGAATTTGTAAAAAAAGCAACGGCTCTCGCGAGATCTCGTACCATGAGATACCGTCACTCCCCTAATCTCCACCTTTTCTTTCCCAGTGGGAGGAAGTGAGCGGCTACGACGACGCCATGAACCCCATCCGCACCTACCAAGTGTGCAACGTCCGCGAGCTGAACCAGAACAACTGGCTGCGGAGCGACTTCATCCCGCGGCGGGACGTCCTGCGCATCTACGTGGAGATCAAGTTCACGGTGCGAGACTGCAACAGCATTCCCAACATTCCCGGCTCGTGCAAGGAGACCTTCAACCTGTTCTACTACGAGTCCGACTCGGACTCCGCCACCGCCACCAGCCCCTTCTGGATGGAGAACCCGTACGTGAAGGTGGACACCATCGCTCCGGACGAGAGCTTCTCCATGCTGGAGTCCGGCCGGGTCAACACCAAGATCCGGAGCTTCGGGCCGCTCTCCCGGGCCGGATTCTACCTGGCGTTCCAGGATCTGGGCGCCTGCATGTCCCTGATATCCGTGCGCGTCTTCTACAAGAAGTGCTCCACCACCATCGCCAACTTCGCCGTGTTCCCCGAGACCGCCACCGGAGCCGAGGCCACCTCGCTGGTCATCGCCCCGGGAAAGTGCGTTCCCAACGCTCTGGAAGCTTCCGTCCCGCTCAAGCTCTACTGCAACGGGGACGGGGAGTGGATGGTTCCTATTGGCTCCTGCACCTGCATGGCTGGGTTTGAGCCCGCCTCCAAGGACACGCAGTGTCAAGGTGAGAAGTGACATCACGGGAAGTGACACGCATCATGTAAAATAAAATAGTAATAATAATAGTACTAATATAGTACTACATTAAGTAATAATAAAAAACAATCTGAAAATAATCTTGTGATAATAATAATCTTGTGATAATAAGATTCTAAATAATCAGTTCTAAATAAATCTAAATATTTATAATAGCAGTGCTTAGTAGTAACAATAAACGAGCGAAACAATAATGGTGCTAGTGATAGTAATAAACAATGTAAATAATGCAGTGATAGTAGTAACAATAAACGAGCGAAACAATAATGGTGCTAGTGATAGTAATAAACAATGTAAATAATGCAGTGATAGTAGTAATAATAAATGAGAGAAACAATAATGGTGCTAGTGATAGTAATAAACAATGTAAATAATGCAGTGATAGTAATAACAATAAATGAGCGAAACAATAATGGTGCTAGTGATAGTAATAAACAATCTGTGATAGTAATAAACAAATATCTAAATAACAACAGTACTTGTAATAATAATAATAAGCGATAGAAATTATGTTTATAAATGATAGTTCTAGTAGTAATAATAATTAATGTAAATAACAAGAGTAACAATAGTAATGTCAATAAACAAGCTAAACAATAATGGTGCTAGTGATAGTAATAAACAATGAAAATAACAACAGTACTTGTAATAATAATAAACTACGGTATATAAATAATAATAGTTCTAATAATAATAATAATCAATCTAAAAAAACAATAGTGCTAGTGATTATAGTGCTAAATAATAATAGTGCTAGTGATATTAATAAACAAAATGAATAATAACAATAGTACTAGTAATAATAATAAACTAATATATTATCTATATAGTAATGCTGCTAGTAAAAATAATATAATAAAAAATAATGTAATAAAATAGTATAAATAATAATGGTCCAAGTAATAACAATATACTGTACATCATAAATAATAATAGTGCTTGTAGTAGTAATAATAATGAACAATATAATAATGATCCAAATAATACAAGGACTAGTAATAATAATAAGCAATAACACTGCTTGTAGTAATAATAATAATAATAATAATAATAATAATAATAATAATGCCAAAAAAATATTCTGGCGGTAAAATTTATTAAAAATAAAATAGTGTCTTTCAAAATGGAAAAAAACTGTTACAATCTCAAATAAATCAAACCATATATAAAATATCACTTTTGCCAAATGTTTGGATGCAACATGATAAAACAAACAACTTAGCCTTCGTCTTGTCAGTTACGTTTAATTCCCGCAATTACTTGGACTGTCAACTGCACAACAAGCCATTTTTCACCTAGATTATAATCTGTAAAGGCACAAAAACGTTTTTCAGAGAGGAGAAGCAGAGTTTTTATTTTTTCAAAAAATGTCGTGTCCGTTGTGTAGTATTTCATCGTTAAGTGGTTAACCTCTTCTAAAAAAAAACACTCCCTTAAAAAAAGTCAGCATGTTTTTTATGTTCACACTCGTCGCTTTTTGAGTTCCGGGAAATCTGATGCCGTTTGTAATCTAATCTGAATAATCTGGTGAGAGATGTGGAATCTTGGCAGCTCTTCAGGCCGGTGGAAAAAGTCAAGACAGGCTAAATCTTTCGTTACTTTGCTCTGGCGCTCCGTCTGAAGGCCATCGATCTCATAAATACTCTGGCAGGGCACCGATCATCCGCATGAATATTAATTGGACAGACTATTTCAGTCTCCCAGCTCCATTTTTCCTCCAACCCAGTGATTTTCCGGCCTTGATAATATGAGCACAAAGGCTAATCGTTCCCTCATGTTTTATTCCCGGGAAAAGCTGATTTGTGACGCTCGGCGAGTGTCTGTTGTGGGATTCAGAAAATGCGCGATTCAGCAAAACGAATCACGTTTTGGAACGTAACCGAATTAGGTTTTTATTTTTAATTCTAAACCAAACCTGCTATAAAGACGTACAATACTGTATTTTTCCGACTATTTGTTAATATAGTCTTTCTCTCTCTCACACTCAGTCTGAGTGAGTGTGAGAGAGAAAGAGAAAGTCAGACAGAGTGATAAAATCTGAGTGAGTGAGTGAGAGAGAAAGTTAGACTGAGTGAGTGAGGGATTGAGAAAGTGAGTGAGAAAGAGAGGGTGAGTGAGGGAGAGTGAAAAAATCAGAGTGAGAGTGAGTGACTGAGTGAGAGGGAGAGAGAAAGTCAGACTGAGTGAGTGAGGGAGAGAGAAAGTCAGACTGAGTGAGTGACTGAGTGAGAGGGAGAGAGAAAGTCAGACTGAGTGAGTGAGTGAGAGAGAAAGTCAGACTGAGTTAGTGAGTGAGTGAGAGAGAAAGTCAGACTGAGTGAGTGAGAGAGAAAGTCAGACTGAGTGAGTGAGTGAGTGAGTGAGAGAGAAAGTCAGACTGAGTGAGTGAGATGAGAGTGAGGAGAGATCAGACTGAGTGAGTGAGTGAGAGAGAAAGTCAGACTGAGTGAGTGAGTGTGAGAGAGAAGTCAGACTGAGTGAGTGAGTGAGAGTGAGTGAGTGAGTGAGTGAGTGAGTGAGTGAGAGAGAAAGTCAGACGAGTGAGTGAGTGAAAGAAGAAGTCAGACAGAGTGAGTGAGTGAGTGAAGAGAAAGTCAGACTGAGTGAGTGAGTGAGTGAGTGAGTGTGTGAGAGAGAAAGTCAGACTGAGTGAGTAAATGAGTGAGAGAGACAGAAAGTCAGACTGAGTGAGCGAGTGAGTGAGTGAGTGAGAGAGAAGTCAGACTGAGTGAGTGAATGAGTGAGAGAGAGAGAAAGTCAGACTGAGTGAGTGAGTGAGAGAGAAAGTCAGACTGAGTGAGTGAGTGAGTGAGAGAGAAGAAAGTCAGAAGAGTGAGTGAGTGAGAGAGAAAGTCAGACTGAGTGAGTGAGTGAGTGAGTGAGAGAGAAGAAGTCAGACTGAGTGAGTGAGTGAGAGAGAAAGTCAGACTGAGTGAGTGAGAGAGAAAGTCAGACTGATGAGTGAGTAGTGAGTGAGTGAGTGAGTGAGAGAGAAAGTCAGACTGAGAGTGAGTGAGAGAGGAAAGTCAGACTGAGTGAGTGAGGTGAGTGAGTAGAGAGAAGTCAGACTGAGTGAGTGAGTGAAAGAGAAAGTCAGACTGAGTGAGTGAGTGTGGAGAGAGAAAGTCAGACTGGAGTGAGTGAGTGAGTGAGTGAGTGAGAGAGAAAGTCAGACTGAGTGAGTGAGTGAAAAGAGAAAGTCAGACTGAGTGAGTGAGTGAGTGAAAGAGAAAGTCAGACTGAGTGAGTAATGAGTGAGAGAGAAAAGTCAGACTGAGTGAGTGAGTGAGTGAGGAGAGAGAAAGTCAGACTGAGTGAGTGAGTGAGTAGAGAGAGAGAAAGTCAGACTGAGTGAGTGAGGGAGAGAGAGAAAGTCAGACTGAGTGAGTGAGTGAGAGAGAAAGTCAGACTGAGTGAGTGATGAGTGAGAGAGAGAGAAGTCAGACGAGTGAGTGAGTGAGAGAGAAAGTCAGACTGAGTGAGTGAGTGAGAGAGAAAGTCAGACGAGTGAGTGAGTGAGTGAGTGAGTGAGTGAGAGAGAGAGAAAGTCAGACTGAGTGAGTGAGTGAGTGAGAGAGAAAGTCAGACTGAGTGAGTGAGTGAGAGAGAAAGTCAGACTGAGTGAGTGAGTGAGAGAGAAGAAAGTCAGACTGAGTGAGTGAGTGAGTGGTGTGATGAGAGAGAAAGTCAGACTGAGTGAGTAAATGAGTGAGAGAGACAGAAAGTCAGACTGAGTGAGCGAGTGAGTGAGTGAGAGAGAAAGTCAGACTGAGTGAGTGAATGAGTGAGAGAGAGAGAAAGTCAGACTGAGTGAGTGAGGAGAGAGAAAGTCAGACTGAGTGAGTGAGTGAGAGAGAAAGTCAGACTGAGTGAGTGAGTGATGAGAGAGAGAGAGAAAGTCAGACTGAGTGAGTGAGGTGAGAGAGAAAGTCAGACTGAGTGAGTGAGTGAGAGAGAAAGTCAGACGAGTGAGTGAGTGAGTGAGTGAGAGTGAGTGAGTGAGTGAGTGAGTGAGTGAGAGAGAAAGTCAGACTGAGTGAGTGAGTGAGTGAGAGAAAGTCAGACGGTAGTGAGTGAGTGAGTGAGAGAGAAAGTCAGACTGAGTGAGTGAGTGAGTGAGAGAGAAAGTCAGACTGAGTGAGTGAGTGAGAGAGAAAGTCAGACTGAGTGAGTGAGTGAGAGAAGAAGTCAGACTGAGTGAGTGAGTGAGTGAGTGAGAGAGAAAGTCAGACTGAGTGAGTGAGTGAGAGAGAGAAAGTCAGACTGAGTGAGTGAGTGAGAGAGAAAGTCAGACGAGTGAGTGAGTGAGTGAGTGAGAGTGAGTGAGAGAGAAGTCAGACTGAGTGAGTGAGTGAGTAGAGAGAAAGTCAGACTGAGTGAGTGAGTGAGTGAGTGAGAGAAAAGTCAGACTGAGTGAGTGAGTGAGTAGAGAGAAAGTCAGACTGAGAGTGAGTGAGAGAGAAAGTCAGACTGAGTGAGTGAGTGAGAGAGAAGAAAGTCAGACTGAGTGAGTGAGTGAGTGAGTGAGAGAGAAAGTCAGACTGAGTGAGTAATGAGTGAGAGAGAGAGAAAGTCAGACTGAGTGAGTGAGTGAGTGAGAGAGAGAAGTCAGACTGAGTGAGTGAATGAGTGAGAGAGAGAGAAAGTCAGACTGAGTGAGTGAGTGAGAGAGAAAGTCAGACTGAGTGAGTGAGTGAGAGAGAGAAAGTCAGAGATGAGTGAGTGAGTGAGAGAGAAAGTCAGACTGAGTGAGTGATGAGTGAGAGAGAGAGAAAGTCAGACTGAGTGAGTGAGGGAGAGAGAAAGTCAGACTGAGTGAGTGAGTGAGAGAGTCGAGAGTGAGTGAGTGAGTGAGTGAGAGAGAAAAGTCAGACTGAGTGAGTGAGTGAGGAGAGAAAGTCAGACTGAGTGAGTGAGTGAAGAGAAAGTCAGACTGAGTGAGTGAGTGAGAGAGACAGAAAGTCAGACTGAGTGAGTGAGTGAGTGAGTGGAGAGAGAAAGTCAGACTGAGTGAGTGAATGAGTGAGAGAGAAGAGTCAGACTGAGTGAGTGAGTGAGTGAGAGAGAAAGTCAGACTGAGTGAGTGAATGAGTGAGAGAGAGAAAGTCAGACTGAGTGAGTGAGTGAGTGAGAGAAAAGTCAGACTGAGTGAGTGAGTGAGAGAGAAAGTCAGACTGAGTGAGTGAGTGAGAGAAGAGAAGTCAGACTGAGTGAGTGAGGGAGAGAGAAAGTCAGACTGAGTGAGTGAGTGAGAGAGAAAGTCAGACATGAGTGAGTGAGTGAGTGAGTGAGAGTAGTAGAGAGAGAAGAGTCAGACTGAGTGAGTGAGTGAGTGAGAGAGAAAGTCAGACGAGTGAGTGAGTGAGTGAGTGAGAGAGAAAGTCAGACTGAGTGAGGAGTGAGTGAGAGAGAAAGTCAGACTGAGTGAGTGAGTGAAAGAGAGGTCAGACTGAGAGTGAGTGAGAGAGAAGAAAGTCAGACTGAGTGAGTGAGTGAGTGAGTGAGAGAGAAAGTCAGACTGAGTGAGTGAATGAGTGAGAGAGAGAAAGTCAGACTGAGTGAGTGAGTGAGAGAGAAAGTCAGACGAGTGAGTGAGTGAGTGAGTGAGTGAGTGGAGAGAAAGTCAGACTGAGTGAGTGAGTGAGTGAGAGAGAAAGTCAGACGAGTGAGTGAGTGAGTGAGTGAGAGAGAAAGTCAGACTGAGTGAGTGAGTGAGTGAGAGAGAAAGTCAGACTGAGTGAGTGAGTGAAAGAGAAAGTCAGACTGAGTGAGTGAGTGAGTAGAGAGAGAAAGTCAGACTGAGTGAGTGAGTGAGTGGGAGAGAGAAAGTCAGACTGAGTGAGTAAATGAGTGAGAGAGACAGAAAGTCAGACTGAGTGAGGAGTGAGTGAGAGAGAAAGTCAGACTGAGTGAGTGAATGAGTGAGAAGAGAGAAAGTCAGACTGAGTGAGTGAGTGAGAGAGAAAGTCAGACTGAGTGAGTGAGTGAGAGAGAAAGTCAGACTGAGTGAGTGAGTGGAGAGAGAAAGTCAGACTGATGAGTGAGTGAGTGAGAGAGAAAGTCAGACTGAGTGAGTGAGTGAGAGAGAAAGTCAGACTGAGTGAGTGAGTGAGTGGTGAGTGAGTGAGTGAGTGAGTGAGTGAGGAGAGAGAAAGTCAGACTGAGTGAGTGAGTGAAGAGAGAAGTCAGACTGAGTGAGTGAGTGAGAGAGAAAGTCAGACTGGAGTGAGTGAGTGGAGTGAGTGAGTGAGAGAGAAAGTCAAGACTGAGTGAGTGAGTGAGTGAGTGAAAGAGAAAGTCAGACTGAGTGAGTGAGTGTGGTGAGAGAGAAAGTCAGACTGAGTGAGTAAATGAGTGAGAGAGACAGAAAGTCAGACTGAGTGAGCGAGTGAGTGAGTGAGAGAAAAGTCAGACTGAGTGAGTGAATGAGTGAGAGAGAGAGAAAGTCAGACCGAGTGAGTGAGTGAGTGAGTGAGTGAGAGAGAAAGTCAGACTGAGTGAGTGAGTGAGTGAGTGAGTGAGAGAGAAAGTCAGACTGAGTGAGTGAGTGAGAGAGAGAAAGTCAGACTGAGTGAGTGAGCGAGCGAGTGAGTGCGTGCAGCTAAAGGAGTGTAGTCAGTGGTGTGGGTGAGGGAGCGTGTGGAATCTGGTGTGTGTTGCGCAGACGGCTGCAGTCACACTGACTTGACAGATAAATGGCGCAGACGGCGTGTTCACGTATGTGGCGTGATGGCGCTTTCACAGATGTTGCTTTTTAGGGGCTGATGTGTAATTGGCGCGGCACAAGGGCATAATAAGGGCGTCTGGCGGCGGCTCGCGCTCACTGGAGCTCGCTGTTGTTCTTTCTGTCTGATGAAACTCTCAAACGGTTTCATGTCGTTTACAAACCTCGGCTCTTCTCTCTTGTGGTTCCTTTCAGGACGTCGTGTATTAACTGGAAATGAAAACAACTGTCCTGTGACTAGTTAAGACATTCTGCTACATGTGCTGTATTTACGTTAAAAGGGTCTATAAATAGTTCTGATGTGATTCATACGTTTGCCTGTGACATATTATTATCCTGTTCAGGCAGTGTGGGAAATCAGGTGTTCTGTAGAATGCCTAAAATGAGGCCGGCCAAAGTATGAAGTGCAGTAAAAAAAATGGGTTTATTATTTTACAGTTATGTTCTTTATTTATATTTGTATTTTTACATTATGATACACACTAGCTTATGTTAATGTCTATTACAGACAATGTGGGAAATCAGGCGTTCTATAGAGTGCCTAAAATGAGGACTGGCAAAGTAAAAAATGCAGTAAAAATTGGGCTTATTATTTTATAGGTATGTTTTTTTTTTTGTTTATTTAAAAATGTTTTACATTATGATTCATACTAGCCTATAACATATCAATATTTAATACAGGTGATGTGGGAAATCAGGCATTCTACAGAATGGGGAAATCGGGCATTCATACGGGCAAAGTATGTAATGTAGTAAAAAATTGGTTTATTATTTTACAGTTATGTTTTTTTATTTGTTTAGTCATTTTTTAAAGATTTTGATACATACTAGTCTATAACATATTAATATATATATTACAGGCAATGTGGGAAATCAATTCTATAGAACACCTAAAATGAGGCGAGGTACAAAGTATGAAATGCAGTAAACAATGCGTTTATTATTTTACAGTTATGTTTTTGTATATTTATTTATTTTACATTATGATACACACTAGCCTATAACATGTGGGAAATCAGGTGTTCTATAGAATGCCTAAAATGAGGCCGGGCAAAGTATGAAATGCAAATATTGTAGAAAAAAAAAATCGTGTTCAATATTTTTTTATTTGTTACTCGTGTAGATGAATTTGATACTCTTTTTTTTGATACTCATTCTTTTTCCTTTTCTCTTTCGGTTGGCTGTTTTGAAAATATTCATATTCAATTATTCATATTTCTGTCTGTTCTATTTTTGCTTTTTTACGCGTGAGTTGTCCACTTCCTTGTCTAAGAGCGTTTTATTTAATTGTTCACTGAGCATTAAATTGATCCCTTTCACACTTTGCCTAAAACACCAGGCATTCTATATAATGACTGGCTTTCGCAATCTACTTGTATTGTTTATACAGTATTTACAGGTTGAAATGTTTATGAAAATTAAAGTATAAATAATCAAAAATGAAATGTTATATATACATTGCAAATCTTCGTTTCTATGTTTCTAAATATCAGGTGTATTTTTCAGCTTGCAGCCCAGGAACCTTCAAGTTCAAGCAAGGGGACGGTCTGTGCCTGCCGTGCCCACCCAACAGTCGGACAAGCCCCGGAGCTGCCAGCGTCTGCTCCTGCAAAAGTGGCTATTATCGGGCAGACAGCGACTTGCCCGCTTCCAGATGCACCAGTCAGTGTTCTCCTCCAATTATCCCTCTCTCTTTGCGTCGGCTGTTTTCTTTTTTTTTTTTT
>CM051507.1:4060277-4070324 GCA_028031935.1 Paedocypris micromegethes
TTTTTTTTTTTTTTTTTTACATTGTATAATTTTTCGTAAATGTTACAAAAAGGTAAAAAAGTATATATGTAAATGTCATTAACGTTTTTTTTTTTATGATTTTCTTTTTTTTTTTTTTTTTACAAAAGTTGCAAACATTTTTTACATTTCTATTTCTTTGCCAGGTTTTTGAATGCTGGCCGAATGCCAAGATCAGACACATGAAATTTCACAATTATTTCTGGGCCAGTCGTTCTTTCTGGCCAATCGTTCGCACAAAAATTTCTGGGCCAATCACCCTCTCTTTGCGTCTGTTGTTTTGTTTTTTTTTACATTGTATAATTTTTCGTAAAATTGGACAATGTAAAAAATGTTACAAAAATGTAAAAAAAAGTATATATGTAAATGTCATTAACGTCTTTTTTTTTTTTTTACCAATTTTTTTTTTAATTGATTTTTTTTTTTTTACAAAAAGTCACGTTTTTTTTTTACATTTCTTTTTTTGCCAGTAGTTTTAATGCTGCCCGAATGCCAAGATCCGACGCATGAAATTCCACAAATATTTCGGGGCCAATCGTTGACGTTAATCGCTAAGTGTGAAACGCGTTATCCAACCATCAACACTTATTCAGATGAGAAGATTAGCTGAGCAAAAATGAAAGCAAACAAAGTCAACGTGTCAAACGATTTTTTTTTTTTTTACGATTTTTTTATTTATTTATTTTCACAAAAGGTCACAAAAGTTTTTTTACGTTTCTTTTTTTGCCAGTAGTTTGAATGCTGGCCGATTGCATAGATCCGACGCATGAAATTCCACAAAAATTTCAGTGCCAATCGTTGACGTTAATCGCTAAGTGTGAAATGCGTTATCCAACCATCAACACTTATTCAGATGAGAAGATTAGCTGAGCAGAAACAAAACCAAACTTGTCAAAGCATTTTATTTTTGTGAAACGATTTCTACCCATTTTTTTTTTATCATTGAACTGTTTAATGGTGGTTAAATATTTACGTAAAGTGTTTTTTTTTTCTTTTTCGTTTTTTCTCGTCTTTAGCGGTTCCGTCGGCGCCTCGTAGCGTCATCTCCAGCGTAAACGAAACGTCGCTGCTACTGGAGTGGAGTGACCCACGTGACCGCGGCGGACGAGAAGACCTTCTCTATAACGTCATCTGTAAAAAGTGTCTTCCTGAACGCGGCATCTGTTCACGCTGCGATGACAACGTAGATATTGCGCCGCGTCATCTCGGCCTCACGGAGAGACACGTGACGATTCGAAACCTTCAAGCTCACACCCAGTACAGCTTCGAGATCCAGGCCGTCAACGGGGTCTCCAGCAAGAGTCCCTACGCACCCCACTTTGCGTCTGTGAACATCACCACCAACCAAGCAGGTGAGATTACGATGTTTTCCTGAAGTTAACGTGGTGACGTTGAAGCCATGCGGGGTTTACATTTAAGATTGCTGTTAGCTAGCTAGCTAACGTTAGCGTAACACCAAAACCTTTACGATTAAAATCTGGCCTCCGTGCACAAGTGTTTTTACACGCTAGCCATTGACCAGTCAGGCCTCCAGGATATCACAATTTTTGCGTATTCGTGTAATGAAAAAAAATTGTCACAATTTTGCGACATTTCAAAAAAAAAAATTCACTTGACGTTTTGTCAACAGTGTCAAATGTTTGTATATGCCGAGCCAGCTATCTGCCAGGATATCACAATTTCTGCAAAATTGTTTTAACGAAAAAAATACTTGCAATTTTGCGACATTTGTAAATGTTTTTTTTCTTGAAGTTATGTTAATCTGGCATCCATGAACAAATGTTTGTATATACCAACTGTCCTCCAGCATAATATCCTTTTATTTGTTCCCTGAAAAAAAATTGTCGCAATTTTGAGACATTTGCAAAGTTGTATTATTTTACTTGAGATTTTGTCAATCCGAAATTAACTAACACATTGTTGTATATGCCAACTATCCTCTAGGATATCGCAATTTTGGCAGCAAAAAAAAAGTGGGGAACATTTTCTTAAATCTGCAACAATTTCGTGATTTTTTTTTTTTTTTTTTTTTTTTTTTTTTTTTTTTTAAGTTTTTAAAATAATTTGATATATTATATTTATTTATACCAAAATATTGATATATTTGAAATTTTGGACTGAGAGATATTTTCAAATGAAATGATCGAAACAAGACACAAGTCTACTTTATTTTTCAAACTGTAGTACAATCAAGCACTCGCAAATTTACGAAAAACCTAGCGCCGACTCCTTTGTCGTTTTAGGGATCGCAGCGAGTCGATTCATGTCGGTTCTGTGAGTTTTTCCCAAACTTGCTTCACAGATCCGCTAAAGAAAGGAAGGATTAGGAAAGGTCGGCTTGAATTGTAACATTATCCCTGCAGTTGCTGCTCTTGAGGTCAGGTCAGAGGTGACATTTATTCCTAGATAGCATTCCTCCCCCCATTGTTGATTTCTGTGGGGTCTGTGTGGAGATTTCGGACCCTTCGCCCAGGGGATGTTTTCCTTCCGCTGTCTCCGTAGCATGAGGCCTCTTAATCCGCCGCTAAGTGCAGCACACAAGCTCTCGGAGACTTCTAGACAATGGCGGAGTTGGTCGGCTGGGATAAAGAACGCTTTCAGAGGATCGGATGGAGAGATGGAAACATTTAAACTATTTTTTTAACTGCGTCTTGAACTTAACTTGCGTTTTTTTTGAGTTGCGAACAGTCAATCGGTTGTTTTGCTTTGCGACACTGGCGAAAATTGTCACTAGTTTACGACACGTTGTGACTTTTTTTTTTTCTTTTTTTGATTTGTTTTTGTGCGGTTGACTTTTTCGAAACTCTGTAGAAAAGACGACACACAAAAGAAGAGGAAAATGGTTTATAAAAATGTAATTCATTAAAAATGAAAAAAAAAACAGTTAATTAAATTGTCAGTTTATCGACATAAACGAGATAAACAAGTTTTGAACTCCAGCCAAACGTGTTTGAAAAATTACAAAATGTCTGCCTATTTCATATTTCTCAACGTCTTTATCTCAGAGACAAATACGTAAAAACCTTATACGTAAGATATTTGATATTTTCATACTTTTATTGTACATTGACACAATATTCTTTATTTACAAATGCAACTCATAACATGAAATGTAATGGTCACGGATTTTGATTGGTTGGAAAATTGCTCAAATTGTGATGCGACCTCGGCCAAGGAACGAAGTGAAAGTAAAAAATGATGAAATCAAGTCAAAATTTAGATTTAGCATGTGCGTAAATGCTTTATTTTGTGAACGTTTTTAATTGTCCATATGTTGGTTGCAATTCTCCGCCAGTTCTCTTGCTGTCCCAGTTGCAAACATTTTTGAAGCTGCTTTGTTGTCATGGCGAATTTTTAACAACTGACAGTTATTATTAGTTTTTACTGTGATAATCGTCCACAGTGGGCGTGTTTGCGAATTGTCCGATGTTTTTCTCGTCTTTTGATGTCGCTCATTGTTCTATGATTAATTATTTAAATAAAAAATATTTAAAGGTTTATGAGCCAAAAAGGACACGTTATTTGACACGTTTGATGGAATATTTCTCTTTTTTCCATATGTAGCGCCCACTGCAGTTCCCATCGTCCACCTCCTGGGGGCCTCAGCCAGCGCAATGAGCCTTTCCTGGCTCCCCCCAGAAAAACCCAATGGAATCATCCTGGATTACGAGATTAAATACTTTGAGAAGGTAAGATTTAAACATTTATGGGGACGATTATAGATAAATCAATTAAAAAAAATTTTTTTAATATGAAGTTAAAAAAAATGTGATATTTAAAAAAAAAACTTGTTTACATTATGATGTAGTCATTTTGTTTGTCAAATGTTGAGATTGTTGTGAAAATGTTTATTTTAGTTAATTTAATTGTTTGGTCCAGTTCTATTTAATATACTAAAATCCAATTAAAATTAAATTATTATTTGTTTTATTCAAAATTAATAGTTTTCAATAATTAAAATGTGTAAAAGAAATAATATACAAAATGATTAATCTGATAATTTGCTAAAAAAGTTAATTTTTATTTTTCAAAAAAAATGTTTACGTTTTATATTATTATGTATATAACTGAATATATATATATATACTGAATAACGTATATAAATATATTAATGTGTGTATACATTAGGGGTGGGCGGTATACCGGTATTAACGTGAATACCGGTATTGAGTTGCGCCACGATATGGATTTTGCAATATCGTGGATACCGTGGCACTTTTATGAATTTACCTTTTTACACAGATATCAACGCTTTAATACATTAAAATACATTTGTTTCGTTATTACTTTTAATTACGACACAGATACATTGCTAATCGAATACAGAAAGCGTTGTAAGAAACTGAAATAATAGATCACCCGCGATGCGCATGTATCGCGCATGCGCTGTGCCGCTCCGTGTCTGTAATGTGCCGGATTTTTAGAGCGGCTGTTTTAGTGAGCACGAGTCCCGTAAAATGCGCGCACGAGAAAATTCTGCTCGTTTTATTTTGGTCAAAGTCTGTTTTCGATTGTTAACCTTGGTTTCACGCAACTTAAGATTCAGACGCGCGCGCAAAAGAGAAGGAAAGCGTGACGCGCGCTGGCTCTCTCCATTTTTGTCTGTCTCTCTCTCTCTCTCTCACTGTCTATCTCACTTTTGCGGTCTATCTCACTGTCTCTCTCTCTCTCTCTCTCTCTNNTTTTAATTTAAATGTTTTTTTTTTTTTATATATATAAATGCCTGGACTACTTTTAACAGATATACGGTATTAAAAATGACAGCTACTTCTCCAGGTTTCCCCTTGCGTTTTAATTTCGTACTTTATATAAAATAATACACCCCCACACACACACAGTATCGTGATATAATACCGATACCGTCTGTACACTAGAAAATACCGTGATATGAATTTTAACCCATATCGCCCACCCCTAGTATACATACATACACACACTGTTTAACGTTATTCTTCATATATATTAATATATATTTTAAAAATGTATTATTCAGCAAGTCACGTAGGCTCAAAACATGGAGTTAGTTTGAATTTCATGTTTTATTAATGTTTATATTTAAACCGTATCTTGTGTCACTCCAAGCCAAACCATAAAGCCTCTGCTTACACCATCTACAAAATATGATCAAGTACTGCGAATGTGTGCGTAAAAATCGCATACATCACAAAGTGATGGTGGTCATAAGTGTGCAAGCTGGTTTCGCCGCTGAGGCTTCGGTTTTGCATCTTGGCATCATCTGCTAGAAAACCTGCTGCCTCATCTTCTAAAAAAACCCATCAAGCAGCGTACAGTCCGTGTTTGTGTAGTCGGGTCTGATGTGATGGAGTGTGGCAGCGCTGTGTGTCGGAGCTGACGGATCCTGACAGGACGCTGGTCTCTTAACCGGGCACATGTGGCTCCAGGACATCCGCACCATCACACTCCATTCATCTGGGTGCTAACCAAAGTCAAACCACCTTAAAATGTTAACCACCAAGCCATTTAATCCCTACTACATTTTTTTAAATCAAAACAAAACAAAAAAACAGGCGTATCCTAATTAAAATGTTTTCTAATGGTATTTGAATGGCAGTTAAAATTATAAATAAAAAAAATGATAATAATAACATTATATATATATATATATATATATATATATATAACTTAGTTTATAATATAATAATGAAAAAAGTATTTTTGTTTTTTAAAGAGTCAAGACATAATCTCTCACTGGACAAAGATACATAGACACACTTTTATTTTTGTATTAATTTCTTTGAACAAATATATTTTTCATTTTTTACCAAATATTTAACAATTTTTGTGTCATGTTTTGTGAGGCTATGAATGAATTGGGAATTCTTCAAAAAAAAAACAAAAAAAAAACGGGCTTTTACACTGTGGAATTTTTGGCCGAAAATCGAGATAAGCTGTAATTGAACCTTAAAATCTTAGAATACAATATAATCAAATAATATGCATAATTTAGCATAATTAATTGGTTGTGACATATCCAGACCCTTGGGTTTCAATCTACTCTTAAATTCTATTCTATTCAGAGTTTCAACTCAGGTCCAAGTCACATTAAATTGCAAAATGCAGGTCATAGAGTTTTGGTTAAAAAATAAAAATGTGTGATTAAAACTGATTGAAGCAGACGTTTGTTTTTTTTATGTATATAGTTGTTACATTTACTGTATTTTTTATTTTATTACAGAACCAGAAAGAAGCTATTTCTCACACGGTGACGGCCCAGCGCACCTCGGCTCACATCGACGGTTTAAAGCCAGGAACGCTGTACGTGGTGGAGGTGCGCGCCAGAACCGTGGCGGGATACGGACGCTACAGCAGTCCCGCGGATTTCAGTACCAACCACCACGGTACAAAATCTTTTTTTTTTTATTAATTAATTAATTAGTTTATTTATTTATTCGAAAATGTATACATAACAAATAATAAAAACATAAAACAACAATAATAACAATTTTATTAAAAAGGTATTACAATTATCAAGTATTAAATATACATATATCTCTTTCTTTAAGATACGTCGTTTTATTCACTTAAATGTACTAACCTCTCAAACCTGCGCAATAACAAAAAAGGATAGCCACAATATACTTGAGTAAATCGTTTAATTCCTGACGTACTAAAAGTATTGATACATTATTTGGTTAGATTCATTATTTATTTTTTACCAAAGTTTGATTTATTAAAAGTTGTCTAGCACTGTACTGCTATTTAACATTACAGTCAGACGATTTATCTGATAATTTGCTTCTTATCAAGGTCTTTGATAATGTTGTTAATAAATTGTTAGTTAAACCACTTCTTTTACATGTCAAGAATTAATAATAAAGTGAGTGTTAAATATGAAACTCGGTAAACAGTAAAAAAAAAAAGACTGGCCGTATGATTTCGCTTTACATTTATAAAACTCAACAAATTTCTCTCGCCTTCTTTCCATTGGTTTGTGTGTGAATTTGCATTGAATCTTAATGCAAACATGGTGTGTTTCATGAAGTGTAAACAAACTTTTACTAGAACAAAATCCCACTGTAAACGCGTAACAACAACGTATTTTTAGATTTAGATACTTGCGTTTGTAACTGCTTTACATTGCAGTTTTTTGCAGACGTTTTTTTAGAAAAAAGGAAAAGAGTTTGAACTTAGAAAAAGTGGAGATTAAGAAGTAATTTTTCATAAAAGGAAACAGTAAATGCTTTACTCCAGGCTATAACAGAAAAAACACTAGAAGTAGTTATTATTATTATTATTATTATTATTAATATATTAGAGATTATTATATGCTTATATTATTATTATTATTATTATTATTATTATTATATGCTTGCAAAAGCAACTTTATCTCGTGAAGGTGGTAAACTGACAAAAAATGTATTATTGTGATATTAAGTTTTAATTTAGTTTTATTGTTTTATTTGAGTTTCATAAATAAATGAAACGAAAAATGAACTCAGCAAAAATAATCTGTGTATTACTTGCTTGTTGCTTACTGTACTACTGTACGCTCCATCAGATTCTGATAAAGCTCTGCAGGAGCAGCTTCCGCTCATCGTGGGCTCCGTCACCGCCGGATTCGTCTTCATCATTGTCATTGTCGTCATCGCAATCGCCTGCTTTCGGTAATGACTTGTCTTTTTTCTTAATGAAATGTGTAATACTTGCACTGAAATTATGTACTCGACACAGAAAGTCAAATATCGATTCAATTAGTTCTCTTGGACGTTTTTTGGTGTTTATATATTGTTATAACAGCATTAAAGTACTGTTGATTTGTGTTTTTGTTGTCATGTTTACTCATATATAATCACCCCAATTTTAGAAGAAAAACTTATAACACAAAAAAATATAACACAAAAACTTGGTGTTATATTCGCATAAATACCATATTTATTAATTCACTCCATTTTTGTCGATTTCTTTTTAGGATAACACAACTTATAAGTTTCGTTTTTTGTAAGTGACCACAGAAGACAATAAATGATCTAGAATCAATCTCCACTTGTAGCCAGACCACGACAAACAAGCTTATCTTGTGATTAATCTGATATTGTGGTTCACTATCGATTTATATGTGATCTGTCCGTTCTTTCATTCCTTAATCATTCTCATCCGAATTTAATACTCTCCGACTTTGCAGGAAACAACGCAGTGGCACGGATTCCGAATACATCGACAAGCTTCAGCACTATAGTACGTCTACAAAAAGTTCATTTTTTGCTCGCAATTTTCAAAATAAAAGCTAAATATGATTTATTTATCCAACACATTGGCAAATAAAAAAAATGTGACTATTCTCACCACAGAATCTCCAATAGTCACTCCAGGGATGAAGGTCTACATTGACCCCTTCACCTACGAAGACCCCAACGAGGCCATCCGCGACTTTGCCAAAGAGATCGAAGTTTCCGCAGTGAAAATCGAGGAGGTCATTGGTGCAGGTAACCAACACCACACGGGATGGCAGCCAATCAGTTGCTGTCTCATTCCTAACGACCACCTTTGTCAGTCTCGGACCAGCTCTGGTGCCTGGTGATTTTTGCAGTCATTTGAGTACATTTAATTAAATACAATAACTCACTTCTCTGTCTGTCTGAAACCGAAATACATTCATATATGGACGTAGCAAATGGAACCATAGCACCCCCTATGGGAGGTATACTCTACTACATTTAGAAATAATGTTTAACATTCTTTTTTTTTGTTAATCTAATATTCAAATAAAAGAGTTTTTTAGTCTAAAGATAAATATTTTGCTCCATTTGATTAAAATAAATCCCATCACAGGCTTCAAAAAATAAAAATCGCTTTTTTTTTTTCAGTTTCAGTTTAGCGGTTGAATATAATTTTTGTGTTATGAAAAAAAGGAAGCAAAAAAACACAAGCATTAAAAACTAATTGTGAAAAAAACAACAGTATCTGAAAAGTAAATCTAGTAAAACTTCTAGTAAAAATCTAGTAAAAAAAAAAAGGCAAAGGCAATGAATTGATCAAATGTGATGTAAAACACAATCTGTAAAATAATAAAAAAAAAGTCTTATTTTATTGTACGGAAGCAAACTAGTTATGCCATTATCTCTGAAACAAACCAGTGTTTTGTTGTTTTTTGTTTATTTGACGTGCGTGAAGATTAAATAACTGTTTTATACATATCTGGACTCTCTCATCTCCATGCATGCTAGCGGTAAGAAAAGTAGAGCAAAAATATTTTTCAAATAGCGAAATACATTAGTTTAGCAAAAAATATTTCGTAACTCGGGCTGAAATTTTCACTGCGACGAATTTCGTTATTCAGGGTTTTTTTTCCCCACGACATTCGTAAGTCGATACAGTGGACAATCTGACATGAACGCTTGTTTACACCGCCATCTTTATTTGGGATGAGCTTTGAACTTGGTGAATTGACCAACTGTAGTTAGAATTCCCACGTAGTGGCGAATTCCTACGTCTTCTTCTGTATGTTCTCCAGCACCAGCTTTGGCTTCTCTCGATGTTCTCGCCACATCTCGGATTCCTCGATTAGAACCAGTCACTCACCATTTCTTCGTTCTTCACTTTTTTCTTCTGGTTTCTCGTCCACCTGCTGCAGGAGAGTTTGGCGAAGTGTGCCGAGGTCGGCTGAAGCTGCCCGGGCGGCGTGAGATCGTGGTGGCCATCAAGACTCTGAAGGCCGGCTACACGGAGCAGCAGCGGCGGGACTTCCTGAGCGAGGCCAGCATCATGGGCCAGTTTGACCATCCCAACATCATCCGCCTGGAAGGGGTGGTGACCAAGAGCCGGCCGGTCATGATCGTGACGGAGTTCATGGAGAACGGAGCGCTGGACTCTTTCCTCCGGGTGAGAGATGCTCAGCACGCCACACGTCTCCTGGAGGCCTTTCTGCTTTCTGTTTCATCCACATCGGAACAGAGGAAGTCAAAGTCATAACGCTCTCTTTCTCTCTTCTCTCTCTCTTTATTTCATTCTCTCTGCTCTTTCTCTCTCTCTCACTCACTCACCCACTCACTGACTTGCTTTCTCTCTCCC
>CM051507.1:4077472-4129055 GCA_028031935.1 Paedocypris micromegethes
TTTCTCTCACTCTCTGTCTCTTTATATTTCTCTCTCTCTCTTTCTCCGTTCCTCTCTCTCTCTCTCTCTGTCTCTCTCCCCATCTCTCTGTCTCTGACTCTATCTCACTCTCTCTTTCTCTATTTCTCTCACTCTGTCTCTTTATATTTCTCTCTCTCTTTCTCTGTTCCTCTTTCTCACTCTGTCCCTCTCCCCCATCTCTCTGTCTCTCTCCTCTCTCTCTCCTCTCTCTCTTTCTCTCTCTCCCTCTCGCTGTCCTTCTCCCCCATCTCTCTCTCTTTCTGTCTCTTTCTCTCTCCCTTTCCCTCATTCTCTTCCTCTTTCCCACCCCCTCCCTCTTTCTCTCACTTTTTTTCTCCATCTAATTTTCTTTCTCTTTCTCTTCTCCACTCCTCCTTTTTCTTTCTTTTTATCTCTCCCTAAATTGATCTCTTCCTTTCTCTTTTCCCTCTGTCCTACCTTGATCTCTCTTTCTTGCATCCCCTCTCTCACCTTTTCTCTCACTCTCTCTCTCTCTCTCTCTCTCTCTTTCTCGTTCTCTTTTCCTCACCTCTCTGTCTCTCTCGCTTTCGCGTTCTCTTTCCTCACTCTCTCCCCTCTCTCTGTCTCTCTCTCTTCCTTCCCTCGACTCTCTCTCCTCCTCTCCCTCTCCCTCCCTCTCTCCTCTCCCTCTCTCTCTCTCCCCTCTCTCTCTCTCTCTCTCTCCCCTCTCCCTCTCTCTCTCTCCTCTCTCTCTCTCCGCTCTCCTCTCTCCCCCGTCCCTCTCTCTCCCTCCTTCTCTCCCTCCTCTCTCCCTCTCTCTCTCCCTCCCCCTCCTCTCTCTCCCCCTCCCGCTCCTCTCCTCTCCCTCCGTCTCTCTCTCGCTCTCCTCCCTCTCTCTCGGCTCCTCTCCTCCTCGCTCTCTCTCTCTCTCCCTCTCTCTCCTCTCTCTCTCTCTCTTCTCTCTCTCTCCTCCCTCCTTCTCTCCCTCCTCCCTCCCTCTCTCTCTTCTCTCTCCGTCCACTCTCTCCGCTCTCCCTCTCCCTCCCTCCCTCTCTCTCGCCCCTCTCGCTCTCTCTCTCTCTCGCTCCGCTCTCCCCTCCTCTCTCATCCCTCTCTCTCTCTCTCTCTCCCCTTCTCTCTCTCTCTCCCTCTCCACCTCATCCCCCATCTCCTCTCTCTCCTCTATCCTCTCCTCCCTCTCCCTCTCTCCTCTCCTCGTCCTCTCTCTCTCTCTCGCCCGCTAGCCGCTCCCACCTCCTCTCCGCTCTCCTCTCCCTCTCTCTCCCTCTCGCCCTCCCTCTCCTCTCTCCTCCCGCTCTCCTCTCTCTCTCCTCCCGTCCCGCTCTCTCTCTCCCTCCCCTCTCTCCTCTCCCCCTTCTCCACGCCTCTTCTCCATTCTCTCCCTCCCTAGACTGTCTGCTCTCGCGTCCAGCCCGCCCCCATCTCTCCCGATCGCCTACTCCTCGCCATCGCTCTCCTCGCCCTCCCTCCACGTCCTCTCAAATCAAAATCCCTCTCTGACACCTCTCTCCCCCCTCCCTCCCTCCCTGTCTCCTACTCGGCATCTCTCCCTCCCTCCCTCCCTCGAGATGGCGCTCTCTCGCTCGCGCTCTCTCTCGCTCTGGGTGTGTTTGTAGAGCTTCTCAGCCGCTGCTGGACCGCTGTGTGCCCGACTACACCACCTTCACCACTGTGGGTGACTGGCTGGAGGCTATCAAGATGAGCCGGTACCTTGATTCCTTCCTCAATGCCGGCTTCACCTCCTTCGACCTGGTCGCCCAGATGACCACAGAGTGAGTTTACACACACTTTAACACCCAGTTTACTCCCAAACAGGGAGTCACAAAGAACAGAAAAGTCAAAACTTACAAGCAACTCAGTTATTCAACAAAATATTGACTGTACATAATGTTCTGTACAACATTTCTTTTTGTAATATTTTGCTGTACAAAAATTTAGTGTGCAAATTATTTACTGTGCATAATTCACTGTTGTTCTTACTATAGTGTTATTTATAAAGAATACTTTTAATATTGTTTATGCTAATATTTTCATTTGTTATTGATAATATTTAATCTCTCATTCTCCTTTTAGATTTTTATTATTTTTTTTAATTGTTAATTTTTAAATATTCATTCATTTATTTAATTTAAAAATAAAAATGACTCGACAGACTTTTAGCCAACAGCAGCAACTTGGTGACCAGTGAAAGGAGACAAACGTATTTAATTATAAATGTATTTGTTTAGCAGATGCCGACATACAGACGTATTTCGTACAAGACTTTGCACCACAATTTGCAGCATGATTGCGTTTTAATTAATTAATTTATTTATTCAAACATGTATACATAACAAATAATAACAACATAAAAAAACAACATAATAATAATACAATCATCTTGTTCGCTTACATTGAGTAGAAAGAAGTACAACATTTTTATTGCTCAGTATTCAGTTGTCAAATAATGGATTGTTAACAATACAACTTTACAACTATGAGAAATGTTCATTTAAAAAGCATAGCATTTTTTAAAGCATTGTAGTTTGCATTTTTCTTTTTTTTTTTTTTTGCTTTTACCGTGTGCCAAATCCAAACTTACACGAGGTATATTGTGTTGTTTTCCACAGGGATCTTTTACGAATAGGAGTAACATTAGCCGGCCATCAAAAGAAAATCCTCAGCAGTATTCAAGACATGAGATTGCAAATGAACCAGACACTTCCTGTCCAGGTCTGAGCGTGAAGACCACCACCACCACCATCATCATCATCATCATCTCACGTGTTGGGATGAAACTGGTTCTCGGACAACTTGCTTTGTTTTTCCCTCCTGCTTTCTACTTTTTTCTACTTTAGAAAAGACTCGTGAGAATGTTTTGCATGCTTCACGAGGGCGACTGCATGTGCGCGTGTGATGTGTGTGTGTCGATGGGGGTTTTTTTTGAGGGGGTTTTGTCATCCGCAGCTTTTTCATTTCTCCTCAAACCAGTTTGGAGACGTTGACGCTCCCGATGGTTCTCCAGTAAAGCTCGACTTCCTTTAGGATCCGCGTGTGTGTGTGGAGATGGTTTTAGCGAATCTGCTGTAATATAGTGTGTGTGTGTGATGCTGTACTTACTCCTCATCTTCATATTGAAGGTGTTTTATCTCAGACAAGAACTTATAGAGGACTGGAACGTTCTTGTTGTCCTGAAAGCGTACTTTTTATACACACACACACACACATATAAATATATATATAAAAAAATCCTAGTGAGCTCAAAATATTGAGTTATTAGCCCTTTGTGACATTTTCAACCGGTGTAGTTTATTTTTCCCCCGTCTTTTTTTTAACCCTAGAAATGCTACTTAGCGACTTTTCCTCTGTAAAACAAGATGGATCCGAGTGAAAAGACTGTGACGCGACATGTAAGACACTGCAAAAGAAATAAATGCATTTGTTTTTTTATTATTTTGTTATGTGTTACAGTACAAATGTAATTAATGTATATTTATTTGTTTGCAATTTAATACATGAAAGTACAAACCAGAACAAATGATTCATCTGTTTTTGGACGTTTGGGTGTTTTTTTTATTGGAGGATAATTCTGTGTGTGTGTGTGTGTGTGTGTGTGTGTGTGTGTGTTCTCCTAAACACTTATAAAACACTCATTGCGTTCGACTGCACTAATGTCTGAAAAATGTGTTACAGTGATGTCCAATTATATATTTTTATGAATATATTCGTAATATCTAGATTCATAATTATCTTTGGGCCGATGCTTTTATACAATAAAATACATGTATTTGTGGTTGTTTTTATCCGATTAAAGCAACATCTCAGTTTTAAAGGTTCCGCTTTGAAAGAAAATGTTTTTAAATCCAATTTCTACCGATTATAGTTTACTAGAAAAAGAAAGGATCAATGGAAAATATACTTGAAAATATGCGTGAGAAATGTTGAGTTGTATAGATTAGCAGGGAATGCTAATGCTAAGTTCTTCCATCATGACGAGCTGTTCGATTCTCAACGTCTTCGCTGTAAAATCATGTATGTATATATATATATATACATACATCATATGTCTTCACTATTTCAAATGCAATTTGGTGCTACAGTGTGGAAATATTGATTATTGGCTTCAGTTGCTGTTTTGTTTTTTACATTTGAGCCTGTTTGACTAAATTATTCATTGACTGATGTTGGATTTTACAAGATCTGGCAACAAAAGACAAAAATACTCCTTGATATGAATGCAAAATAAATAAACCCCAATAATAAAAAGAAATAAAATCCCAATAAATTCCAAAGGATGCCAAAAAAGTACTGAACATAAAAAAACATTCTAACTAAAAAAACGTGTATTTAGGAGTTTTCATGTTACAATGATAGTGTCATGATTATGTTTTTGTAAAGATTTCTCTGTCAGTTACGTGAGTAAATACAGATGTTTTACATTTTAAAATGTAAAACAGCGTCTCCAGATCTGATGATGACTGAAGGAATCCGTTTCCGCGGAGATGCTGAAATGAAATTTCCCCCTCTCTTTTTAAGTGTGTCATTTTTTTTTTTTTTGTAAAAATGTTCGACATTTGTCTTCTCATTGCACTGAACAATCAATGACGTGCAAAACCAATGTAAAATATTGTGCTTTTATAAAAAATCTAAATAAATACATAAAAAAATACTTTTGTAAATCATAACAACAGTGTTCAATGGTGAAATTGAGCTCCGTTTTTGTGAGGAAAAATATTAAACATAAATCATGTGCTAAAATTTCAAATATATAACACTGTAAATCCTATTGAAATTCTGGTAAAACATATTGGCACTTTGTTTCTGCAATTTTTCCTACATTTTATCTAAAATGTAAAAAAATATATCAAAGTATCTGGTTGCATTTGAACGCCTGGAGAGTTTCCGCCCATTTAATGTAAAAAAGTGAAGTAAAGTTTTGTAAAGTAATGTTAAGTTTCAATGCTTTCCAGTTCGGGAGAACAGGGCAAAATGAGAAGGCGGGGCAAAGTGGCACAGTAAAAGGAAACAAAAACTAGGCCCCGCCCACACAGGTGACACCCACTAAATCAACTAGATGTTGAAATTATTTCATATTAGCGAGGAGAATATAACGCCACAGAGTATAAAATTGAACACACCTCAAACGTTTATTTTCACCATTCTAAACATTAGACTGGATTTGTGGAATCCTGTACTGGGAGAGTGTGTGTTTCTGATGAATTACATACTGAACAAACATGCAGTTTAATGATTCACAACATGTTAGTCTTCTTCAAATAAACCTTGCTGTAAAAGAAAAAACGCTTTATGCTCGGGGCAAAAAAGCTGAAGCTATGACGCATCGTGACTAACCTGCGCTGTTATTGTTCTGGCTTTGAAGAGAAATGTGTTTATTAAAGGTCATGGCAAGTTAAAATGTGTTTGTTTGAACAAAAACGCCACTAGTTCAGCAAACGCCGCCAAATTGTGTAAAGTACTCAAGTACGCTTTAGGAATTTTTGTACGTTTTGTAAATATTGTAAATATTTTTTGACTTATTAGTATTTGTGTCTACTTTGTACTTGTGCTGAGTACCAAAAATATAAGCAACTTTTAAATTCACGCAGTCCCAGTAAATTCACGCAATCAAAAAAATACAAGTACTAATACAAGTACAACTACAAAATCAAGCACAAGTTTCAATGTCTTTCAGTGTTTCTAAGAATTATTTTTCAGTTTCTTTACGAGTTTACGAGAAAAAAAAGGTAATATATGTTTAAATACGGTAAATGAGCATCTCACCGTCTACTGCTCTTTAGAATCAAGTTGGCTATAATTATAAATCTATTTTTAATTATAACTAGGTGGCGCTATTGCTGGTAAAAATTCTTAGCTGTTCAAGCCACATGTTCTCCCTTGCAAGGGAAAAGAAATAGATTAAATGCATTATTAACACGTTTTAGTATATAATGGCAAACAACGTATATTCCTGTTAATAGTATTAGTTTGAGTTAGGCAAACAAATGTTTTTTTTATTTGTTTTTTTATTGTATCTGCATTTGATAAAACAAAATAAGTTGTACTAACTCAATTAAATTATAGTGCATATTATATTGATATTATATTGAGTGATATTTATTGAATTGAAATCCTGCCCACAATTGAATTGAGTTCATCCAATGGGTGAATTTGTTTAGTGTACAATGCCTTGATTTTGCTTCATTTTTACATGATTTCTACTGCAATTTTCTTTGATTCATCCAAATCTTAAAATGCTTGCACAGATCTAAATCTAATCAGCAATTTTGAGATTTGCAGTGCATTTGATCAAGCGTTTGACCGAATAACCACAAATAGATTTGTACAAACAGTTATGTTGATTGTTATAACTATAACCCTCATTGTTGGGACAAATAAAGGTTTTCTTCTTCTTCTTCTTTTTCTATTGTGACAATTATGATGTTACATCATAGTTGCTTCTTTTTCCCACACTGTATTTGCGTTTATTTACCTAAATATCTACGCTAACTAAATAATAATCATACACATGGCAAAAAACGAGCTTCGTCAATTAATATTTGCGTTTCAGAAACCACGTGCACCAAGACACTGTAATAACAAGTTTATTACAATAAGTAACAGTTTATTAAAATACGTTTTTTTGTTTCTTTTATCGGCATGTTAGATTCTGAGTATTCCATTTTGTCGCAAAACTATATACGTGCTGTATAGCGATAAAAAGGTTTTGTAGTAACGTCGCACGCCTTTCCAATTTTTTTTCCTCCCAGCTTTTTCTCAGCCCTGAAAGATCTTCAGAGTTCAGAGAGGATTTCTAAAGAGGATTAGGAATTTGAATAATAAAACGCTGGAGCGGGGGAAGACAAAAGCCCGATTAACAAATTATCTGTGGCCACTGATGTGCTGTTGCATTCAACTGCTTCAGGATTAACAGCGGCGGCTCCAACGAAGGCCGACTCGCGTTAAACCAGCGCAGAAAACGTGGCGATTGTTGTGGAAAAGTGGAAAGAGAGGTGAACTGGCCACGTCTGGTCAGAATTAAGCTTGGAATTTGTGCTCGGCACTTAACCCGACCAGTGAGAAACACACACACACACACACACACACACACACACAGTGAAACTATTATACAAACAAGTGAACTCCTTGAAAGATATGTTTTGATGTAGTAAATCTATAATATTGATTTTAGACTACATTTCCCATAATCCCGTACCAGTGTGATTGCTTTTTTCTTTTTATTCCCTTAATATTCATCATCAACGTCACAGTTTTTCCATCACATAGTGTTCTGAACTGCCACACACACACACACACACACACACACACACACAACCGCTTTTCATAGACTGGGAACATGGGTTCTCACTGGTTTGTCTTTAGCAGATAAAGCATGTGGATCTCCTGCGGCCTGGTGGCCATACCAGTAAGCTGTCTTACATTATAATCAGTGGTGTAAAGTACTTGAGTAATTTGACTTTAAGTATTTTTGGCTACTTTGTACTTGTACAGAGTATCAAAAATATAAGCAACTTTTACTCTCTACTTGACTACATTTGTGATTGAGTATCTGATTCTGTACCCCATGTTTGTGATTGAGTATCTGTACTCTTTACTCAACTACATTTGAATGAACGAGACAAGTCTGTGTCTTTTTTATCGTGCTTAATTTCATTGGCCGAATAAGTGATATCGCCATCTGCAGGATGCTGAAGGTATTGGATGCTGTTTATCAGCTAAATCACTTTTTTGCACATTTGAGTTTGACTATTTGTTCTTTTTTATCGTTTTTTTCTGCCATTTCAAAGCATTGATGTGTTAAATTTAATTTCTGTATACAGTATGGGGAAACAAAACCTCATAAATAAAGTTTCTTGTTTTTTTACCCTAAAATCAGTACAGGTACAATACTCAAGTTATTTTAAAGTTGGTTACTTTTACTCAAGTCTTCTTGGAATCGGTGGCTTGTTGTAGGAGTAATTTATACAGTAAGATGGATGGATGGATAGATAGGTTAATGCTAGATGGATGGATGGACGGACAGACAGACAGACAGATAATTCTGTGACTTGTAATGAAGTAATTTGTACAGTGTATCTGTACTTTTACTCCAGTATGGTTTTTAACTATTATTTTCACCTTTTGATTATAATTGCAAGATGGTCGTCAAAATGAAGAATTGTAGCACATGAAAAGTAAACAAACATTACGTGATGTCTCTAACGGGTGTGTTTACCGTGACAGATGATCGCCATCTCGCTCTGACTCAGGCTGAAGTTGCAGTTCCAGACTCAACTACTCAACTACTCGACACATCCGCCTCGGGGAACTAGTTTCTTGCGTGAGGCCGCGTGATCCGTGCGTCATTAACTCTGACGGACGGTAGTGATGAAGCAGACGGGTCATCCCACAAGAATGCGAGAATCAAAGTCCCAGACGAGCACAAGCCGCGACAGGCAGGAAACACTGAGGGAAACAAACGCGACGGGACGCGACGCGGGTCAGCGCATGTCGAGGAATCATTCATGAAGAGCGTCACACGCAGCCGCGGAGGTGACGAGGTCGAGACCCAATCACAGCAGCGTAAACAACAGACAGGTGACGCCAATCACTGAGGCCATCGATTGTGGAAGTTGCAGTTATTGTGGTGTTGCCTACTCGCCTTTTAGATGTAGTATGGACGGAAAGACCGCTAGATAGAGAGGTGGGATGCATAGACACACACACACACACACACACACACACACACACACACACACACACACATAGATAGATGGATGGACAGACAGACAAGCATATAGATGAAGAGACAGACAGATATATACCGTAGATGGATGGATAGATGGATATATAGATATCGTAGATATGTAGGTAGACAAACAGAGAACGGCTAGATAGATAGATGGAGAGTCAACAAACAGAGGATAGATGGATAGATAGACAGACAGACAGATAGAAAAAGATATGTAGGTAGACAAATAGAGAATGGATGGATGAATAGCTAGACAGATAGATACCGTTTGATGGATGGATGGATGGATGGATGGATGGATGGATGATAGATAGATAGATAGATAGATAGATAGATAGATAGATAGATAGATAGATAGATAGATAGATAGATAGATAGATAGATAGATAGACAAATAGAGGATGATGGATAGATAGACAGAGAGATAGAAAAAGAGACAGACAGATATATACCTTAGGATGGATAGATAGATAGATAGATAGACAGACAGACAGACAGACAGACAGACAGACAGACAGATAGATAGATAGACAGACAGACAGAGATAGACAGACAGACAGACAGACAGACAGACAGATAGATAGATAGATAGATAGATAGAGGATGATGGATAGATAGACAGACAGATAGAAAAAGAGACAAACAGAGGATGAATGGAGTAGTGACTCATGGCTTCTTCTTGTGGCAGCATGTACTGTAGAAACTCGTCTCTCAGCATTAAATCACAACTGCGTCAGGATTCTCTGCGCTCAGACATTTGAATCATCATCACACACAATCCACAGCAGAGTTCCTGCTACAGTACGGTATTTATCCTGAAAAAATCCATCTATGAAACAAGCAAACGGAACAACAATTTAAAATGTCGTAGAAAGTGAAAAAGAAATAAATTTTTACAGCATCATGGTACAATTGGATTGAGAAGAAGAATTATTCTATATCTTTAAACCTGTGATTAAACTTCAAGAACTACGATATAAATTTGTTATTTACTATGTTGTACTAGTTTTTAGTATTTTTGACCAGTCTTGCTAGTATTGTTATTTAACATACGTAACTAATGAAAAGAAACATCTAAGGAAACTAGTGCCATCTAGCGGTGAAAAAAGACGCGCGGATTAACATTGGTCTTGTGCGTGAGTCTGACAGAACACAAATCTGTTTCTGGTTAAAAGCAAATAAAGAAAGCATATAAAATAATGTTTAATTGTGATTTCACTCGTCATTAAAGTCCAAAAACAGATTTCAGATTGACATGAAAACCAAAAAGTGTGACTTCTTTCATATATCCATCATCCATCCATCTATTCCTCTGTCTGTCTGTGCATCCATCTATCCATCCATCCACTCACCCACTATTTATTATACAATTTTTATTATACACTTTTTTCACCTTGTTTAATTAAGTATTAGAAATATGTTTAGTAATAAAAATTCTTTTTCTTTAAGTAATAACAGTTATTTTTATTTAAACTGCATTCCATTTAAATGCAGCACCGTTCATGGATAAAATAAATTAACCATTGACATTAGAGTAATTGTATTATCATGCATATTGTGTTTAATTAATATATTTGGGAAACGATTATAGAATAGTATGATAATGATGATGATTATTGTACTGTTTTATGCATTGAACATGTTTAATTGTAATTTCACTCGTCATTAAAGGCCAAAAACAGATTTCAGACTGACATGAAAACCAAAAAGTGTGACTCCACAATCTATCTATCTACCTATCTATCTATCTGTCTGTCTGTCTGTCTGTCTGTCTGTCTGTCTGTCTGTCTGTCTGTCTGCCTGCCTGCCTGCCTGCCTGCCTGCCTGTCTGTCTGTCTGTCTGTCTGTCTATTCATTCATATATCCATCCATCCATCCATCTATCTATCCCTCTGTCTGTCTGTCCATCCATCCATCCAACCACTCACCCACTTATTATTATACAAGTTTTATTTTAGATTATTTTTGATTTATTGGATATATTTTGACTGTCTGACCCTTGAGTTTGTGTCCACTAATCAATCCTCTGGTCTGTGTTTTAAAGCTCAAGTGGCAGGGAAAGGTCAAGAAAGCTCTAAAAGTATTTTGGAATTTATTATGAATTATTAAAATTGCTTTGCTGAACATTTGTGGAATACTAATGGTACAATATATTTTTTTTTCAATGGGGTTATTTTCCCGGTTTATTGGATAAAAACCAGTTTCAGCATCTACTATGTCCTTGTATAGAAGTTTGTTTTAAAATTCTTTGTATTTTTTTTTACTCTGTGATCACAATTATCTAGTACGATCAGAAAATAGACAAATATATAAAAGTCTCTATGTTGTCTGATGACTAATACAAAACTTAATTTTGCTTAGATGATATGCTTGCATATACAGTACACACAGTGCATGTATTTTGTTTCTTATGGTTTTTAACCTATATTGCAAATAATCATTGCTTGGCGTTTTTATTTTTTGCTTTTGTTTTTTTTCAGTTGTCTTTACAAAAATTTTACAATATAAGTAAAATGCCTTTTGTTTGTAACAGAAGTGATTGGCTTTTTCTCTCTGTTTAATTAAGTATTGGAAATATGTTTAGTGTCTATTAATAAGATGAAATAAAACTTCTTTTTCTTTAAGTAATAACAATTTTTTTTATTTAAACTGCATCCCATTTAAATGCAGCACCGTTCATGGATAAAATAAATTAACCATTGACATTAGAGTAATTGTATTATCATTCATATTGTGTTTAGTTAATATATTTGGGAAAAGATGTTAGGATAATATGATAATGATGATGATTATTGTACTGTTTTATGCATTGAACAGAAGTATAATAAAGCATCAGCAATAAAACATATTGTTATTTTAGTTTCAAATTACTTGCTAAATATAATGTAAATTATGTTTATCAATTATATTTACTATATGAATTATCATAGATATTATAACATACATATGCACACACACTCACACACACACACTGCATGAACTTGATTTTAATAAATCGTTTTAACTTTGTACAACTCACTTCAAATATTTTTAATGTGGCGTGTAATTACTAAATTACGTGGTATTTAGAAAAAATATTTAAGTATTTATTAAGCACGTAATGGGCAAGCTGAGAAGAAGAAGCGGCTGCTATAAGACACGGTGGAGAAGGAGATGACAGCAGAACTGCCGCAAAAACACTCATTATGTCAAATCAGCGGACAGGTATCCAGATCAAACCCCGGCCGACGCTTCCCACTCTTTAATCTCACACTTCCGAGCGGAATTAATGATGCTGGAGCTGGAGCGCAGCAATCTGCATGTCTCAGCGTGATGAAACTCAGCAGAACTTTCTGAAACTGCTTCTTACAGGCCCATCCGTCAAGAACAAAGGAACCAATGGCTGACTCCTGTTTAAAAATAACACGCCTGGAACATACGGAACATGTGTGTTCTGTTAGAAAAGTCTTTTTAGAAATGTGTCAGAGGTGTAAAGAGCATCTGAGAACCATAGTTGAGAGAAAGACTCATTTCTTACTGTAAAACAAACACAAGTCACCGATTCCAAGAAGACTTGAGTATTAGTCGCAAAGTATCCAATTTTAAAGTATTTTACTCAGACTGAATTTAGGCTCAAAAAACACCAAGAAAAATAAAAAACATAAAAAAATCTGTTCCAATTGAATTGGCCAAAAATACCTAAAGTAACTCAAGTACTTTTTTTTCCCCAACTCAATATACTCAAGTACTTTATACCACTAAAACATGCACATGCATAAATCGTTTGCTGTTGATCCGCTGATGTACATCATATATGTGCACTAGCTTTTTCACTGGTGAGTTCGTATGGACAGGCTTAGCAAGACAAAACGACAAAAGATACAAAAAACGGATTTGCTTAAGAAAGTCATTTCAATCCAATTTTAACCCAATGTTAAGACATTTTAACCCTAATATTAACTGTTCACATTTTATTCAGCGAATGTTCCCTTCTACTTCCTAACTTGCCAATTTACCTTGAGGTCTGTTAATATAACTGATTTTTAAATTCTAGTCTATAATAATCTAAATTTGGGGGGAGATAAATAGAAATATGACCAGCTTGTGCTAATCTACAGCCTGAAATTGTAATTTATGTTAAATTATTGTGATATATATTATCATATTATAGACAGGTGTGTATATATACGTATATATAAAATTATCAAGACGATATAATGTAATTTAATCTTGTCTTGATTTGTCCTGGATTAGATTTCCGTTTTATTCTAAACACGTTACCGTAAACGTTTTCTAAGCATCTTTACTGTAAACTCATTTAGTAGTAAAGACATCTTAGCACATAAATTACCCAGTTAACTAGAATAATTAAACTGAAAACAAATCTCAACATGGTTAATATACAGCATGACATTTTAATTTATGTTAAATTATTGTAATATATATTATATTATTATAAATATTATAATATATAATAATATTTTATGTTAAATTCAAGACGAATCAAGACGATATAATGTAATTTAATCTCGTCTTGATTTGTCTTGGATTAGATTTCCGTGTTTGGATTGCTTATTCTAAACACAATTACCGTAAACTTTTTCTAAGCACCTTTACTGTAAACTCATTTAGTAGTAAAGATATCTCAGCATATAAATTACCCAGTTAACTAGATTAAATTAAACTGGAAGCAAATCTCAAAACAGGAATAATCCAAGCTGGGAAATAATCCAAGGATGCTAGATTGTGTGAAGTGTTGGAGCACGGCAGGTTTTATTTTGGGAAGGCAGAAGTTCCAGGCATCAGTGACAGAGACGTGGTCTCGCTCCATCAGGCTCCATCTGACCCTCATTCTCTCTCCAGTCAGGCCTCGGTTCAGTGGCGGGTCAGTGGGTCGTGCCACGCATTCGATTTCCACACTGTTTCCCCCGTGAGTGCCACATCAAGTTAATCAGGGTTAACAATCTAGGTGGTTTTCTAAGCACAAGACCCAGCGGCTTATCGTGACCCTGCGCTGGTGACACAGATGGGAGAATAATCCAGACACACCGAGTGCCGAAGGGTCGTGTGTGCCCGCCCCGAGTGTAAACACCGCGCTTAAACCTGAATGGACGGAATGTAGCGAGGGAGAGGGGGAAAAAAGAACGCACGTTCTTTGGAGGACAATTGAAATATTTGTTTGGAAATATTCCGATTTTTCACGCTTGCAGTTGCCAGAAAGAAATCTATATCTACGTATATATGTGTGTGTGAGTGTATGTATGTATGTGTGTATGTATATTTATATATTTATATGTATACAATCACTCTATATTAAATACACATAAGAATATTTACGATAGTATAAATATATACAGTATATATATATATTTTTTTTTTGGAAGACAATCGAAATATTTGTTCAAAAATATTTGATTTTTCACGCATTTGCCAGAAAAAATCTCTCTTTCTCTCTCTCTCTCTCTCTCTCTCTCTCTCTCTCTCTATATATATATATATATATATATATATGTATGTATATATATATATATATACAGAATATGTACAGAATATATACATATATTTACAATAATTATGTTCAACAAATGTGGCATACTGTGTTTTACAATCTACATATTTGTACTCTGATTTTTTACATTTGCATTTTTCAAAATATGTAGTACGTATATATAAATATATACGTATATGTTTCTATATTATTATATTATACTGTATTTTATGAAAGTGTTTATATAAATCATTTCACAATACTGTGTTTTGCCACTGCTTTGTGTGTGGAATTTTAAACTAATTAGTTTAGAACAACCCTAAACTAATTCTTCTGGTAAAACAATTTACACTACAGAGTATTTGGAAGGACCGTGTGATTCCACATTTTGGGTTATTTTTCTTTGATTTATTATTTGCAACATGTTTGCAAAAAGCTGGCGAATTTTAGAAGAGACGATACCGAGAAAAACCTGACATTCTTTAGAAAAAAATCTAAATATTGTTCAAATATAATAAAAATTAGTTTTATTCAAATTCCCGAAAAAATATCAACTTTTTTTACATTTCAAATTTAAATATAAATATACATTTGTTTTATTCTAATTTCCAAAAAATATATACACTTTTCTTCTCTTTACAATAAATGTGGATTAATGGGCTTTGTCCCTGTTTCGTACTATTTAAATGTTATTTTATTTAATGTTATTCAGTTGTATTTCATTTATGGAACAAAATGTATGTTTTTAAGTAAAAAGCATGTTAAAAAGATTATTTAAAAAAATATGTATGTTGTTGGTAGCTTTCTTGTAAAAAATTAAAAAAGAAAAAGAAAATCAAAAGATAAAATATTATCTGCATAATTATAATTTTAAAATGCATAATTGTGCATTTTACCATGCGGCTCGAATGTAAATGTTTACAACTTAAAAGTCATTTAGCATCAATCAAACACTCTGTATTTAATAATCAAATTTTAATAATCAAAATTATTTGATTTATGAACAAATTAAAAATATATAAAAAATACAAAACATCATATCACAATAATTTATAGACTATTAATGCTACAAAAATGGTAGAAAATAACAAAACACTAATTGTAAAACCATTACGATGCAACAAAAGGTCATACCAAGGTCAAAATTGGTCATACCTTTTAGAAAATAATGAAAAACAAAATGATGAACTAAATCAGTCGTCTCTTCTCACACACACACACACACACACTCACACACACACTCACACATCCCAAATAAATTAATCTCGGGTTCATCTAGAGTTCATGTGACTACACCGGTCCACATTCATACGGACAAGAACACAGGTTTTCTTGTAAGCCGATTTTCCTTTTTTCTTTTGGTGTTACAAAATCAGCCACTAACAATCACTTCAACTGTGACATGACATTTTTTGAACTTCTAACCCCGGTGGTCGGGTCATTCCGCGGTCAGGCTTCTCCTGTGGGCCACGGATTGGTCTGGGAATTGGCCGACGTTCAACGCGTTCATTTTTTTCATAACTAGGCCCCGCCTCCATAATCTGAGTTCACGCAAAGGCCACGGCATTAGCTCCGCCCATGCAGACTTGTTTACCTCATCGTGACTGTGGCTAATTGGCGAGTTCATTAAGACTTTCTGCGATGTTTTACAGAAACACAGCACCCCCTGATGTGAGGAGGCGGAAAAGAATGCAAAACTACATTATAGGTTTGGTTGTGTTCATTTTTGTGTTGTTTTTCAAACTTTTACAATTTTTTAGAAGCACGTGACTGTAAAAAGTGTTTCGGATTGAAGTTGGATGACATTGAAGTTCAACTTTAGACGTCTATGAGTTTTGGATCATAAGACACATAAGATAAATGATGGAGTTGTTAATAATTATGCTAGGAATTGTTTTACCGGCCCTTAGAATCGTCTTTACCCCGTTTTAGCACCTTTTTGCGGAGGTCCTCAATTGAAATCTGACTAGCACAAAATTCTAGCACAGATTTCATCACAAAACATTTAAAAAATTTCAAAATCCAAGGAAATGTTCTTCGGTATAGTGAAAGTGTGGACATAGAACCAGATGGCGTTCCAATCTTTGTACAAGGTGTTGTAATTTCAGGGATTATATCTCCAAAATGTATTTGAATAAAAAGAAAATCGGAACTATGCAATATTTAATAAATTACTGTAAAAATGCATATTAAAAAACGTTCACAAATCTAGAGAGCACACAAGAACCGTCACTTAACTTCACAAAAAAAAGAGAAGACAACAGGTAACAAAAAAACATAAAAGGCAGTGCAGAATAAAAGTAATATGTATAATGTAAAAAACATATTAACTAGCTAGCTATAAAAATACCTATTTATTTTATAACTTAGTATAGGTAGTAGCTAGTAAATTAACTCTATATGTGTAATGTAGCTAGTTAATTCAGTCATCTTCTACCGCTTCATCCTTTTAGGGTCGCGGGGAGCTGGCGCCTATCTCAGCGTCTTAGGGCCGGAGGCAGGATACACACTCTGGATTGGTGGCCAACCATTCGCAGAGCGGGACACACAGACAAACACATTCACACACTCACTCATACCTATGTGGTCAATTTTCCAATTCCAATTAGCCTGAAGCGCATGTTTTTGGACTGTGGGAGGAAACCGGAGAACCCGGAGGAAACCCACGCAAGCACGGGGAGAACATGCAAACTCCACACAGAACGGCCCCGGCCGGCCTTGAACTCACACCTCAAGTGTCAAACGGAACCATCTTGCTGTGAGGCAGCAGCGCTAACCACTGCGCCACCGTGCCGCCCAGCTAGTTAATTAACTCAGCATATATATAATGTACAGTAGCAGGTGAGTTAAAACAGTATTAGAATAATGTAATCAGTAAGATAACTTAGTTTAGGTATAATGTAGCTAATAACTCGGTATAAGTATAATGTACTGTAGCTAGTATGTTCACTCAGTATATGTGTAACCTAGCTAGTGAGTTAAATTAATATAAGTACAATGTAGCTTGTAAGTTACGTAACTCAGTACAAGTATAATGTAGCTACTAGTAAGTTAACTCAGTATAAGTATAACCTAGCTAGTAGGTTAACTCAATATACGTGTAACCTAGCTAGTAAGTTAACTCAGTAAACGTATAATGTAGATTGTAAGTTAACTCAGTATAATGTAGATAGTAAGTTAGGGTTAGGGTTAGGGTTAGGGTTAAAAGCTAGTAGGTTAACCTAGTATTAGTATAAAGTAGCTGGTAAGTTAATCGGATGGGTTAAATGCAGAGAAAAAATTTCCCCACTGAGGGACTAATAAAGGTTCAATTATTATTATTATTATTATTATATATTGTAGCTAGTAAGTTACTCAGTATACTGTAAATATAATGTAGCGAGTAATTTCACCCTCATAACCAGCAGTCGGCTACTTAGTTTGTGCTGTTTGGACCCCAGAAGTGTAGAAACTTCGGGGTGGAGAAGATCTGATCCAACGTCTGGATGGTCCTCTCTGTCTATGTGGGTCATGCTGTTGTTAAAGCCGTCTCTCTCGGGAAGACATCACCATTAGCCATTACCACTCTCCCTTCTGGACCTTCCGTGTTGGGATTCCAGCTGAAGGAACCGACCTCCAGTCTTTAATGGATCATATAGTGTCTAGCAAAGTGTCCACGGGGACGCGACACAGTAAACACAGCAACAGTGGATAGAAACCTTTCACACACCATGTCAGTTTTAACCTGTGGTGTGAAGTACTTGAGTAAATGAACTTTGTCACTCTACTTGTGTATTTTTGGCTACTTTGAACTTGAACTGAGTACAAATCAAGAACAGTAGCAACTTTTACTCTCTACTTGACTACATTTGTGAGTATCTGTATTATTTACTCCACTACATTTGAATGGGCACTTTTCGTTACTTGTTAAATTGTGATTGTGCGCGACAAGTTGGCATATTTTTGGATACTTTGTACTTGTACCGAGTACAAATCAAAAAATGAAAGCAACTTTTACTCTCTACTTGACTACATTTCTGAGCATCTGTACCATTTTGAAATTTTGTATTCTGCCATTTTGAAAAATTGAGATTTTAAATTTCACTTTTATTAGGGAAATAAAACGTCATAAATAGAGTCTGATGGTTTTTTGAGTAAAATACTCAAGTTCTTTTAAAATTGGAAACTTCACAACTTTTACGCAAGTATCCTTGGAATTAGATAGTGGCGTAATTTTACATTAAGGTATCCGTACTTTTACTATCCGTTTTCAGGTACTCTTTACACCTCTTGTTTTCAGGGATATAAAAAAAAATGTATTGCCAAAGTGTTAGAATAACGAGAATAATTCATAGCATGAATACATGATAGACTTACTAGTTTTTATTTATTTGCCTAAATTATATATCTAAATTATTGTTAAGGCTTGAATTATTTTAGTTATACTGTATTGTCATTTCTTGGCTACATTTTGCCTCCAAAACTGAAATTTTGACAGAGGGATGATGGAATCAGGTGGATACTTACTTATGAAGTTCATGTGTTACGTCCAAGTACGTAGAAATCCAGAAAGTTCAATCTTTATAGGCGATCGGCTTGTCATTATGATCATATCAAAATTTTATTTCATGATAATATTATGAAATTGAGTAAACTGAACAAGACCCTGAACCCCAACACCACGACTGTGCACTGCTCCGGGTTTGTGTGTCACTTCTCTGGATGGTTAAATGCCAAGCACTTAATTTCAATACTGCCCCTAGTGGTCACATTGACAAACTTCACTTTACACCTCATCAGAGTTTTGACAGTTTGAAGAATATTTTTTGATGATGCTCTCTATTTGTATGTCTGATACAAGCTCAATTTTTTTTATTCATCATATTCAGATCTTGCATCTGATAAACATTATTTTTTTTATTTTGATCCTGCAATTTTAACATCATTCTGATCTGGTTAAAAGACCAAAGCCAGGTAGGTTTTTTAATAATTACTTAATACTTTTGGAAATTGTCCTCAATAAGACAAGGCGTACTATACAAATCATACATGAGTTATTTTATTTCTAGAATCTAATGAATAAATCTACATAATCCAACTTTTTATCCTCCATTTCATGTGATTTATTGTAATTAAGGACAATTAAATATTAAACATTTTAGTGTAAAGAATACCTGATATAGTAGTTTCAATAAAGCTACAGTAAAAAAATGATATTTATACTCAATAGATTAATTTGATGCAGTAATTCTGAGCTATATTGTGGATTTTATGCAAAAAAATTTCTAAAATTTAATTTTAAAAGCTGTTTAAAAGGCTTAATTCATGAACATTGATCATAACGCACAATTTGCTGGATTTTGAAATACACTAATTTCACACAAAATGTTTCTATTGTAAATATATTTAATATAATATTAATACTGTATTAAAAATGCTAAAATATTGTAACTTAATAAAATGTCATATAAACTTAAAAATACAAAAATAAAAACCACTGAGAAACAAAGACCCGGAACACTTGGCGAACAAAATTGACTATTTATTTCAAAATGTAATTTCAAACTTTTTTGTGGTTTAAAGCATGTGGTTTAAAAAAAAAAAATGAAAAAAAAGAGCACAAAGCACAGCTTGTTTAAGTGTGTGATTTCAGAAAGCCAGTTTCTTCATGAGAAGATAAACTCTGGAATCAACTTCAAATCCATGCAAATTATTGGCATCTCCTTGAAGTCGCATTAGTAGACCACCGTAAGACACGTATGCGGATCTGCGGAGAAACAAACACACATTATTACACACACACAATTATGAGATTTGGGGAACCTGAAGACTAAAGAAAGGTCTTGTATTATTTATAGCATAATATAAAATAGATGGATTTGTATTTTAGAGATGTTTGAATGTAGAGGTTGGAAAAAAATTAAAATACATTTTTTTTTAATCAATTTTGGAGCTGCTCAGCTTTTCATTTTTCACATAAAATGATTGTTGCAGCCAAACTTGTGTCGAACAAGCCATAAAATAATAAAATGGAGCCAATCCCTGAATGAAGAACCAACAATAGACAAAAAAGCAAAAGAGACTCACAATCGCGTGGCTGCTTCCGTTGAGGTTTCATCTCCCTCGATCCTGTAAACTTTACCATACATGACGTAGTCGAACTGATCGGCCCTGTTCAATGCACATAATGTAAAGTTAGTAAATTATTAGTAAATTAGTAAAACATGACTCACAACTGCTTGCAGGGTGCTGCATAACATCATATACATTTATGGTTCATTTATGTGCGTGTAGCTGTTTGTTACTCCACGTTTCCAGTTCTTAAAAATAGTTCACAAACATGTGTTTCAGGAGAACTTGGATTGGAAAGTTGTTCACAGATTTGAGTGAGAGTGTAAATGTGTGTATCTGTGTCCAGTTCTGTGATTGGTTGGCCACCAAAGCGGAGTGTGGGCCCCGCCTAGCTTTTGAAAGAGGCTCCAGATCCAGAAATGGATGTATATATGTGTATGCATATGCATAAATATTCTATGCATAATATTCAGTATAACACACGTTATAATATATTTATTATATTTAGATTACACAAAAATACACAATATACTAGAATATATATTCTAACATATATTTGAATACACAATATACTATTATATAGTATATATAGAATATATTATATAGAATAAATAATATATAGAATACAATACACAATATAATATACGGATAAGTGCTAGACATTACGGTATATTATTATACGTAAACACACTCACACACACATACAAAGTATATTTTATCAAATACAGCTGCCCTTGTGTCTAAAATAAGAAGCAGATTCACACAGTTGGCTGAAACAACCAGGGAAATTATAATCACAGGCTTTCAGATGTAATGTAAAGATGTTGTGCAGGTCTGGATCATCAGGGATGAGTGTCACTCAATTTACTTTACTTTACTTTACCTGGACGGCCTCTCGTCCTGAGGATTGTATTCTCCATCATCAGGCGTTCCGTCTTCATAAAGCGTGCTAGCGATCACCAGCCTGAACTTGTCCCCTGTGAGATCACGTGTTATCTTTAATACTGTTAAAAGTCTAAATAAAAATAATCAGAGTAAACAAAAACTCTTACCAAGATCGACGGGATAAATTTGAATGTTCACATCCAGGATGAGGTCCATTTTGAAAGACTCACTTTCACAGTGAAGACGGGATACTGGTTCAAATAAGTAGTAAAGAGTTTTTGTTTAATTGAAAAGTGAACAATAACACGCTCAAATATGTAAATCGTTAAACTACTCTATGAAGTACACGGGAAAATTAATCTCACCTCTGTCAAATTTCTTTCCGTCTGGATCAATGTCTTTCACGTCGAAAATGTCCTCAAACAAAATTCCAGCCATTTCTATACAAACAGAACGGTTATGTCAAAACCGTTAAATAAACCCAGCTTGAAAATTGTACGACAAATCGTCTAGGATGCTTTTCGTTTCTCCTACAAAAGGAGAGGATCTTAAAAAACGTACGTTTAAATCGTTAAAATATCTGAATTATTTGCTACAAGTGTATAAGACGTTATGACGGTTCTGCGACAGAAAAACGAAATGATGTGCGCAAGCAACTTCTCTACTCATACAACAAATTATTGCGCTAAAAACGTGCTTCCGGTTTGACACAGTGTACTTCCGGGTTGTGATGCGGTGAATAATTACGAAATATAAATAAAACAAATGACGGTTTTTCCGCGTTTTGTTGAGTTTTTAATATACGTATTATGTTTATTATAACATTTTATTAAGATTTAATTGTCCCTAAAACGGCTTTTACGAAAGCGCATGCCCAAACGGTTCCGGTGTGGTTGCTAGGGGGAAGCGCGTTTTTCCTCCCCTAGTTACAACAAATTAGCCCAGCAGCTGTTCGTTTTCAGTAAAAACGGTCTACCAAACATTACACGGCAGTGTATTAACCGCAAATACCTTTACGTGACTCTGTAAACTACTCCGTTGGAATTTTACAAAAAAAAACCGCTTCATGAATGTTTTGTCCCGTTCTGAGGTGAGTGCTGAATAAACATTGTTAAAAATACAGCCAGCATAGTACGACAAATCTGAATTTATTCTTAGTTTTAATAGCAAACGTTATTATAAAATCTATCAATTCGGCAACAACTTGATAACGTTCTGTTGCTCAATCGATTCATGGTGTAGAGACACGTGGTTTAACGCTTGTTGTTGTTGTTGTTGTTGTTGTTGTTGTTGTTGTTGTTGTTGTTTTTTTAACTTTCTCCTTACTTTTCAGGCGCGGGCTGCTAATTCAACAAGTTTAATAAATGACCAGACACACTTTTATCCCGGGAGTGGAACAATAGACTGAAATTCCTGCAAAGATGGTTGATAATCTCGGTGAACTGTGGTCAATGATCACTGAGGTGAGGACGGATGTATTTTATTAGCAAGTGTTAATAATCATTTTTTTTAAACGCAGCTAATTGTGTAACTCTTTACAGTATTTGAAGTTTGGAAAATTTGAAGAGACGGCGAGAGTTTTTGAGAAAGAAATTAAACGTAAAGGAAAATCCGCCCTTAAATCATCAAGACATCATAAAAGTGTCGCCATTCACGTGAGTACAGTTAAGTGTTTGTTTAAGCCTTCAGGTTTGGAGTTGCAGAGGTTGAGGAAACTAAATAAGTGGTTGATTAGATCAATGAACAAACTAAAAATACACAATTTATTTTTTTTTACATTTGTTATTGTATTTTTTCATTTACATATACCTGTATACCTGGAGATACGGCATACGGTCATTATGTGTGTGTGTGTGTGTGTGTGTGTGTGTGTGTGTGTGTGTGTGTGTGTGTCTGTGTGTGTCTGTGTGTCTGTCGTTGTCTAAAACATAAATTAGTAAGAAATACTGTATTTACGCAAATCTAAGCACCACCCTGATTTTTCAGGCACAAAATAAAAAAAATTATATTTTTTTTGTTTCTGGCTAAATTACGTTATTTTTCTCTTTAAAATACTATTTTTTTTATTTATTTAACAAACCTAATGTGTGACTCTTATCACTTCAATGTTGTTTTACAAATTGTAAAAAGATCTATTCTAGCGGTCGAAACTACACCTTCCATCATGCTTTGCTGCTAACTGGTTCCCATGAGCCTTTGCGCTAAAAGAGCATAGAGTAAAGCTGACTGAGCTGGTTTATGTTAGACGTAAATATTAGACCAGTAAGGTTTTTCTCAGTGTAGCAGACAGAGCGTCCCTGTTTAGTGTTGCGACGTTTCTAATATTTCTTTATTTCTGTTATTAAGCTAATAAAAACTCATACACACGTCTGCCTCCAGAGTCATTTAAAGAAATGAGCGCTCATATTTACGTGAATATTTGAAATTGGCGATTATAAGCAGCCCGCAAGTTTTTGAGCCGAAAAAAAAACACGGGTGCTTATATTTGCATAAATACGGTTTATGACTTTTTGTTTTGATGGAAGATCAATTGATGTATGTTCTCACGCTGTAGGATGATTTTCTCAACGCATTTGAAAGCGGAGACTACAAGGTGTTTTTTGAGCTGTGGTATAAAAATATCACCCCGGAGATTCGGGATTTTGACCCAGCAGCACAGAAACTGGAATTCTACTTGCACATCCACTTTACTGTCTATCCACTGAAGTTCCCGGCTTTACCGCATGTGAGTTACATAAAATTAATATGTTTATCTTTTAAAATGGATGAAGCAGTTATTCACATGTCCGTTCCGTTTTAACTTTTTTTGATGTTTAAAATAAAAGTGAAATATTTTGAACGCAGGATAAAAGCGAGTTTGAAAAGAGGATTGCGTATTTCAAAGATTACCTGGAAACGAGAGGGGCAACGCTCAGCCAGACCACTGAGTTTCTGCCCTACTACGCCTTGCCCTTCGTACCCAATCCTCAGCACCATCCATCCTTCCAAAAGCTTTTTCAGGTACAGTAATGTCTTATTTAGGGCTGTCAAAGTTAACACGTTAACTCGTGTGATTAATTAAATTTGTTTAATTGCACTTCCGGTTTTTCCGGCGCTTCCGGTTTTCTGGTAGAGTTTCACATCAAAACCATTCAGTATTATGTGTACAGTTTGTTTAAAGCTGAAATCACGGCGCACTTATAGAAAGAATAGAGTGCAATTCAATTATTCGCAGTCTCTCAGACGACTACGTGCGCACAGACCATATGTCGGACTTTTGTTCCTTTAGATAAAAATGTGTGATCAGTCTTTTCAGCTAGACTAATCAGTGCCATACTTTTGCCACACAAATGCAATAATACATATCTTTTGTCTCTTTTCCTTCCTAAAAAATTACTTATTTATTTTTTAGTTATTATGACCGGCTTACCCATTGTTTTCTTTAGTCAAAGCAGTATATTACAGTATTTAAACAAGTGTTTATTTTGTGTTGAGTTTTCATGAATTTACATTTTACACTTCATTATTCAATATTACAAAATTCTATTGTTATTATGTCATATATGTTATTATTCATGGCATTAATAATTGTTAATATTAAAGAATTGTTAATAATAAATGTATTATTGTTATTATTATTATTTTTATTATTTGTGATTAATCACGATTAATCGTGATTAATTTGGTTGGGGAAGTGCGATTAACTAGTTTAAAAAAATTAATTGTTTGCCAGCACTAGTCTAATTATGAAAGTTAGATAGGGCTAAAAATTATAAATATTCCATTTTGTAAAAGTCACAAATTTCCTTTCAGGATTCGTGGAAGTTGGAATTGGGAGAACGACTGGAAAACTTCCTGACAATGACGTTAAACCCCTCAGCCACACCAAGGCTTCTGAGTTTGTTTGTATCCTTTGTTTCAGTTTAGTTTGAGATTATGAAGGTTGGCGTCCATTTTTTTTCCAAGTCAAGTCAAGTCAAGTTGGTTTTTATTGACACTCTGCTACATTCGTAAACAAATTGTAGAACGAAATGTCTACATATGCTACATACATATTCGAGTACAATTTACAATAAAATAACTATAGAAATAAAAAATATAAATTAAAACAATAACTTTACATGAATGGGCGTGATATTTGATTGTACATTTTTTATACATGAGACTGTGGAAAAAAAAAAGAATTTCCTGGATGATGTGATGCGTCGGTCACATGACGTGGTGCTTTTAGCGTGATCCTTCTCCCATCTGTTACGAACACAGATCCCCTGTGATGAATCTCCATGTTGTGCTGTAAGTACCGGGCCAAGTTTGTTTATGACAGTTTGAGCAGAATCATTAACGTGAGTGGCCTTCTGGAAATCCTTTTGTAGGATTACACCAGCGCTCATTTTATTCCTCTGCACGGATGAGAAAATAAATAGAGCTTCGGGTCTGGGCCATTTTGCTTAGTTTTTTTTTTAATTTTGTAGTCATTTGTCAGACAATTTAATTGCTTTCATGGGGAGAAACTGAATTTTCTATCTATGGAAAAAGTCAAATCATTCTTGCTTTTTATATGTGTGGTAGAGATTCTGGTTGGTCGGGAAAAGTTGTTCCACCACAGGGCAAGAGAACCGGAGAAAATTCTGACTGTGAAAATATTAAAGGAAAAAATGCATAAATAAACGTCTCCATTTACATCTCGACTCAAAAGCTTTTACAAGCAGGTAACAAATTCAGAACATGACCACTGACCAGGTTTCTGGTCATTAACTGTCATCAACTGAACATGAGTTCCTGAGCGTATCACTCACTGGTTTAGTCCCAGTGCGTAGTATGAATAGAAAGGAATCGGTCCATTCCGGATGAAAAACTATTTTTGCTGTCCTCTTTTTTTTCTTTTAGAACTGTGACATATTTATAATATTCTCTTCTTTTTTCAGTCTCACCCATCTCAACTTTCACGTCTCTATCGTCTGTCTCCCTCTCTTTCTCCTCTGTCATCTGTGTGTGTCTCTCTTTGTTTTCAGTAATTTTTAATAACTGCTATTATGAAATATAGTAAATATATTTATAAAAATATAAAATTGTATAAAAATATAATTTAAAAAGTTCACTTTTTTGCAATCTCGAACTTTTATCTACTGATGTTCAGTTGCAAAATGTACCGTCTGTAATCCACCGAATCGATTGGCTAATTCACAAGGAATCGCTTAAATGGCATTCAATTGGCCAATGTGTTCTCGTGTCTACTTAAGGTCGTGTCAGTTAAATTTAAGGTGGCCTGATAGGTTTTAAATCAAAGCGGTCAGTTTGGTCTATAGCTCCGGGTCCGTATGGGACAGCTACTGGGTCCGGATCTGGACTGTGGTCCGTTAGTAAGTGACCACTGCTCTAGAAGGTCAAAGTTCAAGTTTGAACTTGCTCCTTGCAGCAACTTGGTAACCGGTGCAAGGAGACAAGCAATGGAGTGACATTATTGTTGGGTAAAGACCAGTCGGGCTGCAAAATTCAGAATCTTTCCTGAATGAAGTTGCGTCTGTGGAAGTTGCGTCTGAAGTTACCTGTGTATACCCAGTGTTGCCTTGATATTCCCAGAACCTGGACTATAAGTTGGTTCTATGAATCCGCAAAAGTCCTTGCCAAATTCACATTAACGTATTAACCTGGTGAACCCCACAACCTGTTCAACGTCTTTGGTTTCAGACACCAAATGGTCTCTAGAGTAGAGTAGAGTAGAGTAGAGTGCAGTAGTGTAGAGTGTGCCTTTTATTGCCATTGTATCACAGGGTTACAATGAAAGTAGTATTGCTACTCCGTTGGTGCAAAAAGAAAGATGTGATAACGGTGAAATATACACACTGATTAACCAATATAAATAACTACAATATATATTAAAATATGGTCCAAAATATATAAGGCAAGAAAAGGTTTTAATATAACACAGGATACAGGAAAAAGAAACAAGAACACGCGAAAATTACAACTGACAAAATATACATGTGGTGCAGTGCACAGGTTAGAAAGTGTCGGTGCAGCTGCCGGGTTTATTTATTGAGATGTTTAGATTGCCTTTCGATAGATTTAGATTTCCATTCAGAGCGTGAATAGCTCTAGGGAAAAAAAAAAACAAAATACAAAATTCTGGGGAAAATGCATTTGTTTTATGTAGATTTAATTTCGAAAGTAGTGTTCTTTATTTTGCAGAATTGCGTAATTAACACTCAAAGGCACCAGATCTTGCACATCTTTACCAAATGCATGATGGGTTTCATTTGCGGACAGCAATTCAAATGTTAGTGTTTAAGTGTTGAATTTGTAGTTGGTTGGGTTTTTATCTTTTAACTACATTAGAAGGCGTGTGTCAACAGTGGTCATTTCCTGTCAGCCTTGTTGGTTTCTTTCGGCTGCACACTGTGCCCGGCTGATGCCCGCGGTGACGGCCTTGGAAGTGTGTGATGCTCTGTTCCGGGCAGCCATCTGAACCGCCGCCTTCTCCACGCACCTCTGGGACTCTTTGGATGAACAAGCATCTGAAAACCTCCTTTCATTTTTCAAAGACAATCCCAACCCTCCAGGAACAGCATGGAGTCGTCCTGGAGGTTGATGGAAGAGACAACCCTTGTTCATACTTGTGTGCATCTGCTGACGGATTTCTACGTTTTGTACTTCTGGTTGGGTTTTATTTTTTTCAAAGGCTGTTCTAAACTGGAAGATTCAGAACTTGCTTCCACAGTCAAGACTCTTTACCAAAGCCCGACGTTTACCAATACAAATAGACGTGGTGTCGTGGGAAACCTTCTCGAGGGAACCCAACCAAGCTTTGAAGGTGATGGATTCCAAGAACTCGCTGTTTGCAATCACCAAGTATTGTTTGGGACACAATTCTGGCGGGAAAAAATGAAGGCGATGTCCTTTCCCGTCACTCTCCCGACCATCAGAATGATTTTGCAAGCTGGAGCTACTTTTACCGAGGATCTTGGAATTCAAAGTTGCTCATCAGAAGGTTACGTTTGGAATCATGGAGCGAAACTAAAGACATTTCAAGCCTGGAAACGGGAAATATGCATTTGGAGGCCTGATGATCTTGGGATTCGCATACGTAACTGAGCAACGATGCTAAATCTAATTCAAATTCAAATTTATTTCTCACATACGAATTATACGGGGTACAACATGTAGTGAAATGTGTTTTTGACCGTTCCAGCATTAAACATAGGGGAGGTGCAACGAAATGTGCAAAGGGGGAAATACAATAAAAAAAAAAATAAGGATAGAAGTACGATAAAACAAGATAAAAATATAAAATATGTTCTTCCAAATGTGCAAAGAGAAATACAATGAAATATAAAGACTCGAAATACGATACAAACAAGATATAAAGATGAAATATGAAATATGAATTCAAATACAAAATTACAAATACAAAATTTCCAAGATAAAAAAAAACAGTTGAACAACGTAGAAGTGAGTAAAATACAAAAATGTACAAAATCAAAAACAAACAGTCACGTGTAAAGACGAAGGCATCGTCCTACAGCCCCGATTTAGTGGGAGCAGATCTCCTAATAACTAGGTAAAACAATTATGTTTGCATCTATTTTGCAGAGAAAAAGAAGGGAAATTCAGGTCAAGGCAACCAAAAGCCCAAAGGCAATGAAGATGACGGCTCACTCTGTTTTTTTGTTTTCTACATGAATAATTCAACTCTAGCTTTCTAAACCGAATGCATTTCATTGATTGCATAAGCTAAACACTATACGGTAGATGTTTTATACCAATGTCATTTATACAGATGTCAAACGGTATTTGCGACTCCTTCCCTTGGAAACCTGGTCCACATAATAATAAATAATTCAAGCTTTATTGGTGCCTCGGGTGTTAAAGGTTGCCTGGTCAAGAAGCTGCTAGAATGTCTCTCCCCTGACACGCCACTGTCAGACCTGCAATATTCCAGACGGGGCTCCGAAATTCCAAAGAAGCAAGCATCACATTTTGGAGGAGCACATGGAGATGCAAAAGCAGTTTGCTGGTCTGTTGTTTGTTCAGCTTGATCAGGAATTACTCATTATCCGAACCTGGAGCCACCACGAGGACCAAGGTGGCGTAATACTAGATTCTAGAACAGTGATTCTTAACACTAAAGCCGCAGCTTATTGGTGGGTCATGAGCACCACCTAGTGGGCCGCTTGAAAAATGTCAGTTTTGGGACTTTGGGCTGTATAGAACCAATAAGCTGCAGGAGAGTAAGTCAGTAGCTGCAGACTTTTGACTGAAGATGGAAACATTCTTAAAATTAACAAATGAACTTGATACATCCTTAATACTAATGGCAAAAATGTCTTAACGTAAGTTTCTATGAAATGCTTCACATTTTCCGGGTTTTTTTTCCGCTTGCAATCTTTACATTTTTTGCAGTGGACGACACAAAACAGATAAAAAGTTTTCAACAAAAAGGTGAAGATTGCAAATGAAAAAATGAACAAAAATGTAAAGCATTTTGTAACTTTTTTTGTTGTTGAAATGTATTTTATCACTGCTTTTTATATACATTTCTGATGTGTTTTTTTTTTTAGTATAAATGTTTTGGATAATAATAGTAATAAGAGCAACTACCTTATTTGGTGTTGTATGTGCAGGATTACATATGTACAAAATAAATGCTTTCCAGATGGTCATGGTGTATCATTATTTATTTAACAAAGTTTTAATTTGTTGAAATATTTGTTTTAATGGGCAATTTGATGCAATGGAATGGAATATTTGAACCCCTTATATAGAACCTCAAGCAGCAGTAGCTATTGGCATTAGAGGCGTCAAAATGCGCAGTTTGATGATGGATGAACATTGGAAATGGTGTTACAGTAGTGTGTAGTTGAGTTCGGCCCCATTATTCAAACAAAACTATATAAAAGTAACTTGTTTAGCCATTTTTCTCAATGCTTCAACACCACTAGCCATTCAGCAGAGCAGATTGTCTCTTAAATTCTTTACATCTCTGCATATATGAACGCAAAGCCATTCCTTTGAATGGTGTGTGTGTGTGTACGAATTTGTATGGAGAAATGTATTGGTTGCTCAATACCAACTGGCTTTCAAGGAGCCCATCTAGATTATTGCCCTTCTAGAAGACATAGCTCGGCCAGTAGATATTTCGAAGATCAAGCGTACATTTGAAATTGAAATTGAATTGAAAAAGCCTTGAATTGGAGATTTCATGTCACAACAGTTGAAACTAAGAAGATAGACTTGAGGCTATATTATTAAAATTGTATGTGTTTTGTAAGACGTTTGTTAATGGAAAGTGGTAGAATTGAGCTCCACTGTCTCTCTTTGGATAAATGGTGTGTGCCTTGTTAAACCATTTTTTGTTTGTGGTGTTTAAGAAAATCTTTTGGTCAAAAACATGTTTAAGTTTTCTTAATTTGAGCATCCAGATGGAAAGTGGAAAATACAACAAAGGTAACGCATGACAAAGATGATGAATGTTCAATTGTAAAATTCTAAACTATATCTTAAAAAAATATATTTTTATAGTCAATGTACTTTCCAGTGGCAATTTCATGTGAAGACGTTCTTACATGTGTGTGTAAAATATTGTTACATATAATGTTACATATATCTTACCATGTTTTGCCTAAACACAATCAGAAATGCAATTGTCCATTTAAAAATAACAAAAGATAATCATATGTGCTTTGCTTAGATAACAACATCTAAATTTAAAAGAATGATTAATTACAATACATGTACATAGTTTGGTGGTTCATTAAATAGCTTTCGCATATGGAGTTGCCCCTGAAGCTTTTTTTTTTGTTTGCTAGCTTGTTTACTAAACATATATCATTTTGGATTAAGGATTAATGCTTTGTGTTTTCCTCTTTGTGTATTTTGCTCAGAGATGATTCTCCAAATGCAGCTCAATCTGGCTAAATCAGAAAGGAACACGGCTCTTTACATGAGGAAGTTTGAGAAGCTGCAGGTTGACCATCACAAAGTTATGGGAGTGACCGCTGAGCTGGCCGATGCTCTGGAGACCACAGTTCACGGAAAGATGGCAAGCACTACACGCACAACACAAACGCACAATGCCGACGTTATTAACTACACGAAACTACTGTTTTACAGATCTCGCCAGAGTACCTTCAGGACGTCTATACGCGACTTTTTAGCACCGGCATCAAACAGAGTATAGACTTCACCAGGCCGGGCACTGTGAGTGAAGAACGTCCCATTAATAATAATAATAATAATAATAATAATAATAATTGATTGTCTTTATTGTCGCACAAATCTGTCAGTGTTTCACTTTTTCATGCAAGAGATCGTTCTCTGTAGTACAAATACAAATATTGTAGTATTTTATATATTTTAGTTCATCACGTTTAGTACATTTATGATTATTATGTGTATTATTTATATATAAACAACACACATAATAAATATATACTGTATATAAATAAGTGTTTCATGAGGTCGTATGTCAGATATGTAAATAATATATATCTATATATATATATATATATATATATATATATATATATATATATATATATATATAAATAACACGCATAATAAACAGATACTGTACTTTGCGCTAAACTTTAATCTTCTCTATGATAAATGTTCTTTTGAGATAAGTGCTCAGGCCCTGTACTTGATGAACACTTTTTATTTTAATTCATAAAAACATGTACTGTATTTGCTAATAGATAATTAATAATTGAATTGAATTGAATTGAATTGAAAAATCCTTTATTAGTCCCACAGCGGGGAAATTTCACGTCACAACAGCAACAACAAATCCAAATAAATAAACAAACATCACCATAACGCACTGCACACATCATAATGAACCAACAAACACAGACCATAATGAACAAGTAGCGCTGCCCGTCTTAAGCATAGCTCCAGTCACCAGTTTAAATTTAAGTTCAAATTGTAGAGTCTAATCGCAGCAGGTAGGAAAGATCTGCGATATCTCTTAATATTAAAATAAATAATGTGATTGCTGATTTTAAGCTCTGATTATCAATTAAAAGCAATTTTTGAGAACTTGCTCATAATTTAATTTGCACTGGTATTTTTAAGAAACAAATATCTGGGTATAAGAGTAATTTGATTAGTTTAATTGAAGTTTTGTGTGCATTATTAGTTTTGTTTTTACTTTTTTTTTTTGTTTTGTTTTTACGTAACAGCAAACAAATCTTTTAAACACAAAGTTAATAAATGATATGTTGCAATGTATTTGAACTGCTTACATAATCGTTCTCAATATAAATTGAATTATAAAACACTGCCGATGATAATTTTTTTATGTGCTACTGAAGCCCCACTGTCCCATCATCTAAATGACGTGCTAGTCAACTTTATGCCACAAGGTGGCACAAAGCAACATACTGTTTGAAACGGTTTTCACAGGAGGTAAAAAACATTCAACTATATTCATAACATTCTACATTCTAATATAATAACATTCTATTTTTTGTAGTATTCCACAAACATCTTACAAATGTTTTAGAAAGGGTTTGTTTCTTTTGCACAAGATCTTAAAAAACGAACATATACGTACGTATAATAATAAAGTACATTCCGTTTTGAGTCTGAGGCCATTACCTAAACTAAAATATTTCTTAGTTTCTTTTTTGTCCGGTTTCTCAAGTCAAACAAAGAATAACTGTTTTTATTTAGTTTATTCTTTCAATTTTTTTTTCTTTTTCATCGAGTATCCTCATGCTTTTCTGTCTGTGCTAAACTCTTGACACAGTATTAACACTGTAATAACAGTGTCAGAAAAGAGTGTTTGTCATGTGGATGAGCAGAACCTAAAGTTTTTTTTTGTCTAGTTTTTCTTGTGTCATAATCCGTGAGTACCTTTTTATTTCTGCATTTTGAGTTATTAAGTCCGAATTCTGAGTTATATATTGCATCTGGACTCTACAACTAAAGTCAGAATTCTGTCGTAATAACTACTCGCATTGCTTTTTTTTGTTATTAATATTTTAGTGGCACTAAAAGGCTTTTATTAACACGCTTGATACAAACACTGTATTCAAAACTGCTGTACAAATAAATACCTCGACAAAACCAAAATGAGTAGTCGTAAGTTGTGCAAAGTTGTGTAATGTCGAGTTCAAGTATCATTTAAACGCAAATCAACTGTCTGTGCTACGATTAGATTAATTTCGGTTAATTCCCAGATTACAGTGATATCAATCTATTCAAATATTAATCACATTCTCACCAGCCAATCAGAGTAAGGGCCGCCACCACGTGAAGCTAGTGACAGAAGTCCAAACGGAGAAAAAACTAAACAAACGAAAAATCTGAAGTGGAAAAAGCGTGAACTGAAGATTGCAAGCGAAAAATAAAAAACTAAACGTAAATGTGAACATTCCTTAGAAATTTCCGTTAGATATTAATGATCATTTTTGGCACTAATGTGATTCCATATTAGAACAGCTTGTGTACTCCTGTTAATTGGGACACGGCCATTTTTCCCCAATAAAGAGACACAAATTTGCGTTATTACAATTACATTATCTCTTTTTTTCTCTCTCTCTTTTTCATCTGTATGTGATTCTTACTATGGACCATTTATGAGTCTGAAAAATTGTTTTTTTTATATATTTATATTTTATATTTTTATATTTTATATTTTTATATTTAAAATTTATTTTCCCGCTATGATGATGAGTGCTCTGCTGCCCTCTAGTGTAGTGGATGGAAAGTGTTTAAAAAATGTGCCTCCCCCTCCCCCCCTCGCCGCACTACATATTTGTAAAGTACCGGTTTAACCCTAATCTTAACCTACATACACGCACGTAAATATTCATAATATGCGCAGAAATATGCAAAACATGTAAATACAAACAAATGGTGCGGTTACAGACGCAGCAAGTAAACAAATTCAGCAGATTTGAATAATTCAACGACGACTGTTTGTTACGAACTGCTTTGGTACCGTCTTCGAAATAAAACCGAGTTAAATTATTAATGCTGACCTTATTATAATAATAATAATAATAATAATAATTCATTCGATTTTTTATTTATTGGCGCCTTTCATGACACTCAAGGTCGCCTTACATGACACACAACATTCACACACACACCAATTGCCCGGTGAAATAGCAGCAGCCAATCTGCGCCATCGTCCACTTCACTCGGGCATACACACCACACGCTCACACACCCACACGGCCAGATTAACCTGAAACGCATGTTTTTCTCATAAATTTCTCATTATGCCGTAATAACGCACAACTTCTTCATCTCCCAGTGATTCTGCAGTTGGATTTGCAACGTTTCAAAGTTCAAACGGAAGCCACTGTTTTTTTATTAATCGTGCACACGTCATTTAAAGAATGTAACTTTTACGTTCATATTTGCAAAGTCACCAAAATGAAAAGTTAAAAAATCAACTGGTCAGGTCGGGTTTGGATTTCACAGCAGGAATTCAGCTTCACATTGTTTTACGTTCTGTTGATATAGTTGGCTATAATGAAAGCCACTTTATCCAAAGTCACATATTGTTACATATTAGTAAAATGTATCTTAATCTCAATTTAATTTAAGATTACAGTGATGTCAATCTATATTAAATTTAATTTATTTAAACTAAATTAAAATAATTAATCTATGCTCACCTCAAATCTCTCTCTCTCTCTCTCTCTCTCTCTCTCTCTCTCTCTTTATATATAGAAAGATAGATATAGATATGTTTTATTTTCTCAAATCTTCTGCGTGACATGTGAGAGAGTTGTATTTTTGCCAATACAAACTGTGTTAATAAAAAGAATAATATATATGAGATATAAATTAATTCTACATAGCATACATATTGTTACATATTAGTAGAATTTATCTCTCTCTCTTTCTCTCTCTCTCTCTCTCTCTTTATATATATATATATATATATTGTTCTCTAGTCTATATTCTTATTTTTTCCGCTTTCCGCTGTTTTTTTTCCGCTTTCTCAATCAGGAAGTCTTTTTTGTTGCTGTATAAACCGACATAACCTCCGATCCTCCGATTCATTGGTCAGCCTTCTCATCAAACCAGTTTAACCACACAACTTCCCAGAAGGCTGTTTATAATTGCGCCTGAAGTTATTTGCCTAGCAAACGAGCAATGCATCTTTCCTCATACTACCAATAGCGGTAATACTATTCGGTTTTGAATAACGCGGCATTATTTTCCCTAGATATCGGGTTCACTGGAGCGTTCTGTGCTGTCATTCTTCTCACTAACCTTAATATTAGTGTGTTTGTAAAACCAGTCTGTTTTCAATCCATTGCGTCTGGATTCAAGCACATCCACATTTCTTTTTTACAAACTAATTGAGATTCAGTCCTTCACGCCTTTATAAGCTGCTTGACACACATTACAGTCATTAAAAGTCATTAAAATGTATATATGCCTCTATATATGCTTTAATAATGTATGTGTGTATTAAAATGTATAGACTTGTTTATATATTCTTGCGTTGTGTGTGTGTGTGTGTATGTATTAAATGTATATAATATATACAGATAATATATACATCTTATATATAATATAGATATCTTTTTATATTCTTGTGTGTGTGCATGCATATATATATATATATATATATATATATATATATATATATAAATGTATATACGTCTATATATTCTTGTGTGTGTGTGCATTTTATTTGTGTCGACAAAAAACATTGTATATTGTAATACGGTACTTAAAACATTTTAATCTTTTTAATTTGTGTCGTTTTTGTTGTTGTTTATTCCCATTAGGCGTCTTCGATGTTACGGGCTTCAGTTGCTCTACAGTAAGTTTTATTTATATGTTTTTGACGTTTATTTATTTATTTTGATAAAATATGGTGGATCTGTCCTTTCCATTTCAAAAATATTTGAGTGAGTTTGAATGATGTGTTTTTCCTCATCTCTTGTCTGATATAAGGTGGACTGGAATCTGATAAGACCTGTAGAGTAAGATTGTTTACAACAAAACTACTGTTAAAAAATCAAATGAGCAGAAAGATTTCAATGATGTTAATATTTATGGTCAGAGATATTCTTATTTATATTCATATTCCTGGTGTGTTTTATTGTTTGATTTCAGGAGACCCCTGGATGTGCCTTTGCTTCCGTCTCTAGACTACGAGAAGCTAAAGAGAGACTTGGTTAATGGATCCGATCGCCTAAAGGCTTTGCTTCTTCAAGCTCTGCGCTGGGTAACTAATAATTACGTTACAATAATTGAATTTTTCAATTCCATTTCTAAGTAGTAGGGCCACATGCCATTCGGTACGTCTAACCCAGTAAAATAAATAAAATTAAAAAAAAAAACATAGAAAAATATATAAAAAATGTAATAAATAAACTAAAATAAATGAATAAAAAATGAGTGAGACAGATTATTTATATATATATATATATATATATATATATATATATATATATATATATATATATATATATATATGTGTATATGTATGTGAGCAAGCCATTCAGCTCATTTTTTTTATTCCAGAAAGGGAAAGAAACACCTTTTTAGGAAAAAGAAAACGGTGAGATTTTAAGATTTTAATTTAAAAAGAAAATTAAGAGTTTCATTTTTAGAAATGTCATTGAAATGTCACCCTATTATTGTGTTCGTTTCAGAGGAACACCAATAATGTTTGCGGGGGCCTTTTATTATGCATTTAAGTGTCAGAAACCAAAAAGTTCCTCAAAACAGTGTGTGTGTGTGTGTGTCTGTGAGAGAGAGTGTGTGACAGTGGTGTATTGTGTCTCATTGTTGCGAAGAAACAACGAGTATCTTTCTGACTCTTTTTGTCTTCCATTTTGTCTGAAGGGTCAAACTGACCCGAACATGTAATGAGTGTTAAAATATGCGAACCCAACAATTTTTTTGTTTGTGTAGAAATATGTAGATTACACTAACTAACAACAAACGGGAGAAATTTCATGTATTTTTCATTTTTTCAATTCAAAGTATTATTTCTTTTTTTAACTGTTAACTTGGGTCAATTTGACCCGAACATAACCTTTGTAACATGAGCAGGTAGTGTGGTGTTACAAATATGTCAACTGAATCGTTATATTTTTAATATAGTGATTACACCAAATAAGCCAAGCAGGAGAAGTTTCAAAGTGAAAAATACTTTAAAGTATTTTTTTTAAACTTTTAAACTTTGACAACACGTCAATTTGACACGAACATAATAGGATGGTTAAAATTGTAATTCATGTCATTCATTGATTGTCTAGTTCTTTGTGTTTCGTTTGTGCTGAAGGAGACATTGTCTCGATTAGATTGAAACTTACATTTAAAAATTTAAATACTTAAATGAGAAAACAATCAAATTTATATGCGCATTTAGAACGTAATTTGGTGATGTGTTTGGTGTTCTTTAGATTTTAGATGATCTAAAATATCAGCTTTTTAATTCATGTCTGTTAATGATGTTTTTCTGTCTGTCGCAGCGATTGACCCAATCACTTAACGGCGAGCAAAAGGAAACGGTTTTACAGGCCTATATCAGCAATGATCTTCTGGAGCGCGGCAGTTCGGAAGAGGTTCTGGAAAAATTGTTCTTCTGGATCCTATTTCTCATAAAATCACTCAAAACCGATTGACTTGTGCTTTCCAGAACACTGTTCTTTATCTGCTGAGATCCAAAACCGAAATCGTCAGACAGTACACGGCTCGATTAGTCAATGCCTTCGCATCCTTGTATGATGGTAAGTTATATTTGTGTTTTCCGAGCTAAAAGATGCCTTGTGTTTAGGAAAAGATCAAATCTAATTTAAATACAGATTAAGTTGTATTTAAGTTGTAGTCTTCATTGATTTTCTAGTTCTTTGTGTTTTGTTGACAAAAGCTCTCAATTGCTCCTTCTTACAACATAACAGGTGCATGTAAACGTGGTTATGATTCATTTTAATGTTTTAAAAGAGTTAACGGTGTGCAACACACACTCAAGCTTCTCATTGGCTTATTTCAAGGATTAAGTTCTTCTGACGATTTGGAGCTGCTGATTCTCTATCAGTGTTTCTCAAAGCCCCAGTGCACTACAGTTGTATACAGAGTTGTATTTGTTACTGTAGCCACACTTTTAACTTTATTTTTGGTTAAGGGAGTCAGGTAAATTATTTGTCTGGTATATTTATTGTGACCAAGAAGTTGAAAACGACACCCTCTAGTAGAACGTCGCCTCTAATAGAGCGCCACCATGACGGAAGAGTTGGCCTGTTTCTTTCTGTAATCTGCGTTTTTTCTGTCATTTAAAGGGCGTATGTACCTGTCTCAGATTCCCTCTCTGCTGACGACGCTGCTCGACTGCTTGAGGTCTGAAGGGAAGGAATCTAAAACACGGGACAATGTTCTCGCCGCCTTACAGAAGCTCAGCCTCCGGTGAGTCATGAAACCGGAACCATTGTGGAGGAAAAATGCACTTTACAATCATCCGTGCGCTTTGAAACAGTTAAAACTGTGAAAAGCGCCTCACAAATGCTCAGAACATGAACTTGAACTGGTCCATCTACATTCGAGTCACATCAGTGCACTGAACATATACGTATACTAAATAAAACATTTAAGCTTTTACATTGTCAGTAGCAGAGGTGTCAGGTAACAAAGTTACTCAGGTACAAAACTATGAATTAAAAATACAAGAAAAAAATTATTTAAGTCAAATTTTGGCTTATCAGGACTAGAAGTTCTTTATTCATAACCTTGGGGAAATTCTCTTTTGTTTCATACTCCAAAAACCTCTGGTCCTTGACAAGCAATTATAATGAAAATTTAAGAAAAGCAGAATATAATACCAAAAAACAAACAATGTAATTAAAATAAAGTTGAAATAAAAACAGTTGGCTATATGTTTCAGTAAAAATCAAAAATACTTTATTCATCACCTTGGGGAAATTCTCTTTTGTTTCATACTCTCAAACAACCTTTCATATTTGGCAAACAATAGTAATACAAATGGAAGAAAAACAGAATAGAATAATAAAAAAAAACAATAAAATTAGAACAAAGTTGAAAAAAAGATTGTTGGCTATATGTTTATATATTTATTATATATGTAAATATATATGCCATTTATATACAGTTGTATATACATGTATGCAATTATATACAATACTGTTATATATGAATAGTAATTATATACAATACTGTTATATATATATCACTTTATATTTAAAGTACAGTATATGCCGTATATAGTTCCTCACGCTTGTCCTGTGCTCTGCCTAGACGGGATCAGCAGTCAGCGATGATAAGATGCGGCGTGGTTGATTGGTTAATCACAGAGCTCCAGAAATCTGACTGTCTGACTGATTACACGCTTGAATACGCCATTTCCCTCCTTATGAACCTGTGTCTGCGGACCCAAGGTAACCACAGCTCTGCACCTGAAATAAAATATATATGCGGGAGTGATGTGATTATATATTTATTTGTGTGTGTGTGTGTGTGTTTAGTTCTTGTAGACGTATCAGAGGTGTACCTAAAAAACTTGAGTAAAGGTACATTACGGTAAAAATGTCACCAATTTCTAGAAGATTTGAGTAAAAGTATTCGATTTTAACAGAACTTGAGTATTTTACTCGTACTGAATTTAGGTTAAAAAAAACACCAAAAAAAATGCTAAAAACAAGAAACTTTTTTTTTATGTGGTTTTATTTATTTGTTAACACCTAAATGTTTCCAAATGGCATAACAGAATAGATAAAAAAGAACAAAAAGTCAGTCTCAGCTCCATTTAAATGTAGTGGAGTAAAGAGTAAACTGTCCATACTCAATCACAAATGTAGCCAAAGAAAGAGTAAATGTGGCTTATGATTTTGATACACGGTACAAAGTAACCAAAAATACTCAGGTAAAGGAACAAAGTCCGTTTGCTCTAGTACTTTACAGCACTGAAGTGTTTATATAAATAAAGATATGACACAGTTTTTCATATATGTATTATTTCATATACGTACAATATATAATACACAAATGTATGTGCAATACATACATAGCCTATAATATAATATGTATATTAAATGTGTGTGTGTATCAAATAATTAATTAATAATAACATTTTAATACTGTATACAAAGACAGACAGTAGATTCCGGTTAGTTTGGTCACTGGTTAATCAGAAAAGCTGCTTTTTTAAGACAAATTACCAATTTCTGAAACTAATTAATTTACATAATGCTAAAATTGTTTGCTTAATTGGGACAAAAAGCGTCTTTGGGACAAAAATGTGAGGGAAATTCATCGACAGTTTCTTTGGCCGTCAGATGCTTCAACTTCTCCAGTGCGTACACACACACACACACACATAACCAACAACGACACACACAACCAACGACTAACCAACTTTGCAAGATTTTATTCAGCACCTCTGCGCTTTTATTCCTAACAAACTTAGAAATATACATTTTACTTTTTTTTTTTACATCGCAGAATGCATTTGTCACATTTTTTGTCCCAATTAACCAAAGTTATGTAATGAGATTTGCTTCCGAATGTTAGGATTTGTCCCAAAGAAGTGACTTTTTCAGTTTCCTAGGTAACCAGACTGTCCATATAATTAGTCGTCGTCTTGGTCATGTTTTTAAATAATGTTTTTTACGCTCACACCGCAGGAAAGAAGAGGTGTGCTGAGAACGCCAGGCAAGTGCTGAAGGTCCTGACGGAGCTCTTGGGCCATGTGAACCATGAGGTGCATCATTAGTTCAGGGCGGAATTGTTTGAGTTTGCTTTCTACTGTTGAGCAACCCATTTGTGATGAGAAGCTGTCACTTCGGCTAAAACGTTTTACGTCAAACGGTTTTACGCAGGAGAGCGTTTGTTAACTTTGGATTTGAAACGTTTGTCTTCCATGTGTACCAACCATTTCGTCTGCGGGTTTATTTCTAGACGAAATTCTGTTGCGTGGCAATGCATATCAAGGTTTGGTTTTTGATGTAATAACTATGGGATGATTTTAATAGTCGTGAAAAATAGTCGTCACAAAAAATACTATTAATATTATTCCAGGATAAATAAACGTTTGTCATTTTGTCCGCTGTAAAATAAATATATCGTATTCATGCCAATATAAGCACTCCTTTTTGTCAATTTTCGAAGGTCCAAAACTTGGGGGCTGCTTACACGCGCATATTTCATATACAGTTGAGTACTAAATTATTAGCGCCCCTACAAAATAGTAATTGTTTTAAAAGTGCTTTTGAGGTGCTTTTAAAATGAACAAATAAAAGTTTTAGACAGTTTACTAGGATGTCTAAAAAAGTTGTGTTCATTTATATATTTTTTTTATTTTGCTCTGTTTAAAAGGAGCAAAAAATGTTTTTTTTTTACCCAGATAACAAAAATTCGGGTAATCTTTTTTTCATTTTTAAACCCAAAAAAATGAAACCTTATCCACGCAGCGACACTTAGCAGTGGCTAAATAACACGGGGTAAAAATACAAATAAATACAATAACATGGGGTATTATTATTATTATTAACTCTGTCTGTAACTGTTAAAACCGGAAAACGGCCATATATGGACATAGCAAGTGGGATTATAGCAGGATATAATAATAATCTATAAAATCTGGAGAAAAACGCGGAATCTTTTTTATTATTATTTCATGAGTTAGTTATTATGAGTATTATATACAATACTCATTTATAAATAATAATTAACATTTTGTTTTTATCTATTATTCAAGTAAGAGTCACACGTTAGCTTTGTTAAAAGAAGTAAAAGGAGTATTATTAAGCGAAGTTTTTAGCCTGAATTTTAGGTTTCTGGAAAATAATGAGGTGCATATGTTCACGTAATGATAGAATTTTAGCTTGGCTTTAGTTATACTATATAGTTATAGTTCTTATACTTTAGTTATACTTTGGTACTTTACTTGACTTACTTTATGTTCACCTACTAATATAATTTAATTTTATGTCTAAATAATCAGGGGGTTGCTTATATTTGCGTGAATACGGTAATATAGTACCAATAATATGCGCTCCATATTACAGGGTCTCGGGGTTCAGTGTAACTGGAACGTGTTGAGTTTTTAGGGCTTATTGTATATAATCTTTGATGTTATTTCTGGGTATCCGCAGATCCGGCACTATGTGAACGGAACGCTGTACAGCATCCTCGCTCTGCCACGGATACAGGAGGAGGCCAAGCGCATGGTCAGATTCTTCTTCACAGATGTTTGACTGGATTCTAGATGTTTTTACTTTACTTAACTTTACATTACAGTCATTTGGCAGACGCTTTTATCCAAAAAAGGGGAGCAAGTGAAGCAATTTGTCTACAATAGGCTACAGTAGATGTCTACTCAGGCTATATAAAGAAACTTACTAGACAGAACAGCATGACAGTCAGTAAACACAAGACAAAGAGGTTTTTTTTTTACGTGACCGTTTTATGAGATATGGTCTGATAAGTGTGTTTTATTACTCTTCAGAGCATGGAGGAGATTTTACAGTGTCACATCAAAGAAGGAAGTCCTGAGCTCAACAGACAGATGGAGTTCATCATAAAACAGCTGAACTCTGGTGAGATGGACCTTCTAATTTGACTTTTCTGGACTATAAGCCGCTACTCGGCTTTGAAAGACGCAGCTATTCTGCAGATTTTTTGCAACCGCTAGGGGCGCTCTAAACCGGAATTAGAATCAAAACTAAGAAAAAATAAATGCAAAGAAGAATACGCTACTTCCTCTTTAGCAGATATAAGTCGATCTGTCAAACTCTATCTTTTCAAATCCTCACCCCTTCATCTAAAAATACTGTAGATAACGTTTATTTTCTCTTTTTTCTGTCCCGTTTTAATCAGCAAAGTTGCTGCCATGTTAAAATACAGGTTAGGAAAAGATCTGTTTAGTTACATACATGTTCAAAATTCAAAATCGTTCTGTTCATGTAGTAAATATCTAATCCAAAAACATACATATCTGTGGCTTGCAAAACTTTTTTTATAGAGTGGATGCGGCTTGTATGCAGGTCGGCTTGTTTATCTTTTTTTTTTATTTATTTTTTTTTAATTTAATGGATGCGGCTTATTTACAGATGCGGCTTATAGTCCAGAAAATACGGGTAGTTGGTTTTTTTCCAAGCATGCATGAATTAAAAAAATGAAAGCAAAACATCATGTTAAATGTAAAATAGTAATGTTAAATAGTAACATCATCATCTCAATCGTTCCCCTGTTCATATATTAGTCCATTAGCCAATCGAACCCAATAACTATAATAAAATTAATCCAAATATAAACCTTAACAAAATGATCCACTGTAACACAAGTTATTAAACTGTAAAATAGTCCAGTTCCAATTTTTCAACATTATACTGTTTGACAACTGAATTCATGGAGTCACCCTAATTAGAAATTAGCAATCCTAATTTCTCCCGTGTCTATACTAATCCCACATATACATAGAATACATTTCAAATTTTTATTAGATTTCAAATATTTAATGTTAGTACATTGCTTTACATTCTCTCTTAGATTTTTCCGTACTTTCACTCCATTTATTGATAAGCGGACCGTTTTTTTTCAATGTATACGTAATTTTTACTTGAATTATAATCCCCATTCTTTTATAAAACAGCGTCTGTGTTTCCTGTAATCTCTGTCTGTCTTTCACAGCTTGTGACCCTCAGCATGAGCTGGAGTCAGACGATGAAGACGACAGCGACGATGACGATGATGAGGTGACGGGAATGCGTTTTTTTTTTTTCGATTGTGCCTGTTTTTTTGTTTTTAATGACTTTTATTTTTTAAATGCCGTATTAATAATCTCTCCCAGGAGGACATTATGGAGGACGACTTGGATAAAGACGAAACCCTCCAGCCTCTGGCGAAGGAAATCTCTGGAGAGTCTTTACTGACGACCGAGTACCTTGGGGTAAACCATCTGTCATGTATTGATCATATAATACAGGTTTCAGGGGTGCAAAGTACTTGAGTAAATTGACTTTGTTACTTTACTTGAGTATTTTGACTACTTATTACTTATACTTACTTATTCTGGGTATCAAAAATGTAAGCAACGTTTACTCTCTACTTGACTACATTTGTGATTGAGTATCTGTACTCTTTACTCCACTACAGTTGAATGGACACTTACCACATTTTGCACATTTGAGTTTGACCAAGACTTTTTTTTTTTATCTACCTTTTTTCTTCTGCCATTTTGAAACATTGTGTCGTTAAGTTTCATTTCTATGTTAGGAAATAAAACCTAATGAATAAAGACTTTCTTGTTTTTGACATTTCTTGGTGACCTGACCGTAAACTCAGTGCGAGTAAAATATTTTAAACTGGACACTTTATGTCGGCAAAATGACTGTAAAGTAAAGACTTTTACTCAAGTCTTCTTTGAATTGGTGACTTGTAACTTGGAGTAATTTAAACTACTCAAGTATAGTTTTCAGGTACTCTTGGCCAGAGGTGTAAAGTACTTGAGTACATTTTAGGAATTTTTGTAAATTTTATAGATATACAACATAGATACATGTCAAATACAATTGATTCCAAAAAATAAAATACAATGAACGCGTAAAGAAACCGAAAACAATTATTTAGACATTGAAACACTGAGAACAGTATTGGTACTTGTATTAGTACTTGTACTTCATTGATGTTTGTGAATTTATTGGGACTGCGTGAATTTAAAAGTCGCTTATGTTTTTGATACTCAGTACAAGTACAAAGTAGCCAAAAATACTAACAAGTAAAAAAATCTTTACAAAACTTACAAAAATTCCTAAAGTGTACTCAAGTACTCTACACCTGCTCTTTACACCTCAGGTATACTGTAATTCACAGTATGAGGCTGAGATTTTTTCTTTTGACGTTGTTGTAGATCATGACGAACATGGTGAGAGGAAAGAGAAGATCACATCTTCACTCGTCCGCCAGCGCCGACAAGCCCCTCCAGCGGCCCAGCACGCCAGGCTTCCACAAGACCAAGTGAGTCTAGATCACATGTGTCAAACTCAGATGTGGCCCGCCATGTCGTTTTATGTGGCCCACAAAGCTTAAAAGTTTTGAGTGTCTAAAAATAAACACCAAAAAATAAATTAAGAGCGTGCGTTGACCAAAAGCTTTATACGTTTTTCCCACAATTCTTTATAAGTTTTATAAAATTTCCCACAATGCTGTTCGACTACGGTAGCCATGGCAGTGTTTCCACAGTTTTATGTTATTTTTCTTCATTCATTTGGACAGTTTGATCCTTCAATAGTGGAGTTATGTGTGTGTTCACAACTTGACAAAACGTACATGTATTTACGTTAGAGCAACAAGCAAACATGGTATGCAACTGCATATGTCGCTTGATTAAGTTATGATCAATAATGAGTTGTGTGAGACACCCGGCCATTACAGGACCAGGCACAGTGACCGCGGATGCTGCAGGATGTCTCACAGTTGTTTAAAGAGTAGTTACTTTTATTTTCCATTACATGTAGTTACATTTATAAGTTACATCGGGCCCTTTGAGGACCGCCATTATGCTGGTGTGTGGAGAAAATGAGTTTGACACCCCTGCTCTGGATAATTTAAATGTCGCTCTGCAGCTCGTTTGAACATATACGAGTAGTTGCGTCGAGAGCAAATAAAGTTCATGTGAAAGCACATTGTCTCTCGTAAAGCGTTTGCCTTTATCCGCTTCTGCCCGTGTTGTCAATTCCAAAGAGGAGTCAACAGTTCTGCCCTCTAGTCAAACACGGCTAATGCGCCAGCAGGATACACACCAGCCTGTCCTCATTGTTCCCGCTTTACGGATCAGCGGCGGGGAAACCTCGCGTGTTTGGCCTGGCACGTTTGTCGCATTTTTCGATTGGAAATTAATAAGTGAACAATCTGAGGAATCAGGAAATGGAACTTTGGCCCGACGTGGTGTTTTTTTTACCCTCTTTTGTGTCTGCGTCAGAGGTCGGTGCTTGTTCTCCTTGTCTTTGCCTGCGTTTCTTCTGGGTCTCCAGTTTGCGAGTGAGAATGTGAAAATTGGGGAGAGTGTGATTGAGTGTGTCTGTGTATCCTGCTCTGTGATTGGTTGGCCACCAATCTGGAGTGTGTGTCCCGCCTCAGGCCCTGAGAGGCCGAGATTGTCTACAGCTCTGAGCGATAGAACATTGATGGATGAATGGGTAAGTGGATAATGAAAGGGTAGATGAATGGATGAATGATGGATGGGTGGGTGGATGGTGGATAGATGGATGATGAATAATGAATGGAAGGATGGATGGTAGTGTAGATGGATGGATGATTGGACGGACAGATGGATGGATGGATTGGTGGGTAAGTAGATGGATGGATGGTGTGTAGATGGATGAATGGCTGGAACGATGGATGCATGGATGGATAGATGTGTGAATAGGTGGGTGGTTGGATGGATGGATGAATGGATATTTGCATTTCTTACCAGATTCATATATTTGTAGGGAAAAACTTGTTTATTTTTAAATAAGTCTCACTGTGTTATAACTTGGGTACTGTAAAATCACAATCATAACTTCTAATTATATTTCTTTGAATGGTAGTTTCGGTCAATGACACACACACACACACACACACACACACACACACACACAGTTATCTAGTTCAACCAGATGAACACATTTTTGAATAGTTTCCATTCTGTGGAACTCTACACCACATGTGTTTGTTTTCCAGCAGAGTCGGGGTTGATGGTGTGAAGCATCATCATCATCATCATCAGCAACATCAGCATCAGGACCCTCATCACACACTCATCAGCTCCAGCAGTCGGCCTGAGACGGCTGAATCAGTCTACCAAGCCCTGAGTAAATACACCACTGACAGTTCCTCTCGCCCATTACGGGAAAGAGAAGGTTGTTTGAGTGCAACCTAACCTGGAATTTACATTACAGTAGATTACATCACAGTAATTCATCAGACGCTTTAAAGCTTGAGCAGATTTGAAACGCATCACTAATAAGTTAATGTTTGGTTCTAGATATTCACATAAATTATAAGGATACCATTTTGTAAATGGTTGAAATGTTTCTACATCATAAAGCATAATTATAAATAAAATGTGTTTAATTAATTGTTAGAGTAAATATAGATTATTTTTCTAAAATAAACAAAGCAGCATAATTATAAATAATGAATAATTATAAATATAGAAATAATTATATTTTGATTTTAATGCATTATATTTATGTTCTAATAAATAATTATAAATATAAATAATTATATTAGATCTCCACCGCTAGGTCCATTTCTGGGTCACGGGGAGCTCCAGCCAATCACAGCAACTCTGGGTCTGAGGCGGGGCACGCCTCCTATATTGGTGGGCAACCAATCGCAGCGCAGGATAATAATAAAATCCTAAGGTTTAAGAAGATTTGAAAAAAAGTGAATTATCTCATGCTGATTTGAGGTTGACGTGTACAGTTAGATTAGAATATAAATGGTGCACAATATAAATATAATATACATAAAATATAATATAAATATAGTTCTTCACTTCAAGGTTGTAATAACAGCATACAAAAAATAGTACAAATAATGTTTCCTGGATATTTATTTGTTGTTGTTTTTATTATGATTTAGAGTGTAAAATGGTAAATATATTTTTAGTTCTCAATGTAACTGGGCAGTTTTACATATCTGCCGCTGAATTAAGTCTCTTCATTTGAACTGAAGGCGTCTTGGGTTCCTCTAAATGGCGGCGTGAAGGCACTTTCCACGTCCTTGTGAAGGAGAGCGTTAATTACATCAGTCATGTGCACGACATACGTGACGCTTGTGCTTTTCTCCCGCAGCCACGGATTCAAAGTTCTTGTACTCTTCTGTGGAGTCGGACCTTCTGGGTTCTTCAGAAAAGCGCTCGCATGACACCAGCAGCCACTTTGATAGGTGGGTGTCTGTTCTAAACACACGTCTTTAGGCTTGAAATCACAAATTGTTGGGTCACACGAGGTTTAAAACAATAGTGTGACATTCTGAGCTCCGTGTGGCAGGGGACGTCTAGAATGTGAAGGTCAGTGTCCTGCTAAGAAGACAGTGAGATGGACCGGAGGAGATATTTCCCTCTTAGAGTTAGAAGGAACCCATTTGAGATCATGTTCTCGCCTCGTGGGTTTCTGCAGGTTCTCCGGGTTCCTTCCACGATTCCATCCAGATACAGAACGAAACGCAGATGCGTGATTATATGAAATTAAGGGATGGGACGTCGCTGAAGGGAGGAATTTCGATTCTGTCAATCTGGACATTTCTGGAATATTTTAGCAAGCATATTTTGCTTTGATTTGTTTTAGGTGACACGTTTCATAAGAGCTACATTTACTGTCCAAGTGACATGTTTTTGATTTACAGTCTTTGAATTGGGTTTAAACTCCTAATTTGTATTTGTAGTTTATATGTATATCTGTTTATGAATCTGATTAGAATTTTCTTTAAAAATCAGTCCAAGTTAACCCTAACCCTCATCTTACTCATTCTTACAAACACATACACACAAAGAACAAATTACAGTAACATAAACTGCTAAAAAAAAACAATTACAGTATCTACATTCTAAAAAAGAATTATTGACTTTACTGTAAAAATGGATTCTGATACTGTTTCTGTTTTGGCTCTGTTTGTCTGCATCTTTTCAGAAAAAAGTTTCAAGAAAAAAGACTTCTTGAGTCTTCATGCACTCTTCATGCACTCTTTCATTTTCTGTTTTTTTTCTCTTTCCCTTTAAAGGGGCAGGGCACTTTCCCCACAATTCTTTAAAATTGTAATGCAATACCAAAAAACCAGAATTTACTTTTTATGAAACTTATTGGGTTTCTACTCATTTCTATTTTATCACTTTTCTCTCATATCTTTCCCCCGTCTTACCGGGGGGTAAAAACTTATTAGCGAGTAAATACGGTTTAATCTCACAGCTGAAGTGGGAGGGTAAAAACTTATAAGCAAGTAAATACGGACAGCTGAAGTGTGGGGGGGTAAAAACTTATAAGCGAGTAAATACGGTATATCTCACAGCTGAAGTGGAGGGGGTAAAATCTTATAAGCGAGTACATACGAAATATCTCACAGCTGAAGTGGGGGTAAAAAAATTTAAGTGAGTAAATACGGTATATCTCACAGTTGAAGTGGGGGTGTAAAAACTTATAAGCGAGTAAATACGGTATATCTCACAGCTGAAGTGGAGGGGGTAAAATCTTATAAGCGAGTACATACAAAATATCTCACAGCTGAAGTGGGGGTAAAAAAATTTAAGTGAGTAAATACGGTATATCTCACAGTTGAAGTGGGGGTGTAAAAACTTATAAGCGAGTAAATACGGTATATCTCACAGCTGAAGTGGGGGGGGGGTAAAAACTTATAAGCGAGTAAATACGATATATAAATATTTTGTATTTTAGTCTTTCCAGTGACCAGATCCTGGACTCTGCGGGACATCACACGCATCTCCGCCCTCGTCTCCCACCATTAGCCCCCCAGTTCTCCAGCAGCGGACCCCAGAGGAGCTCAAGCAGACACACTCTGCGCGGGTGAGTTAACCGCAAACCTACCCATCAAAACCCGCCAGACTACACGCGCTCCTCAAACACGGTGTGTTTGCTCTCTCCGATAGATCGGACAGTGATTCCACCCATGTTTGAAGGATGAAGACACACACTAATGGTATGTCGACACACACCCTCCTCGTATGTTGTTAGCATTATGTCCTCCATATGTTGTGTGCTCTGGATGTAGAGGAGCGAGCAAACATCGTGAGCCGTGAGCCGTGTTCCTGTTTAAACTTGACTTTTACAAAGCGATTACGAAAAACAAAAAAAGTGGAAAAATAGTGTGACTAGAAAAAAATATAGAGTGTCAATGTCTCTCTAAACACTGCTATTAATTTGCACATTTTTCTGCTTACATATGATAATATTAATTTATCATAATGATCTATATTATTATTAAAATGTATTTTTGGACACAAACTGCATGATACACCTTTGTTAACCTGTCACTTTTTTTCATACGTAAAAAATGTTGCTGTGATAATTGCTTTTTAATATATTACGTTTTTTACTCAATAATGTAATTTTCTTTTCTGAACAGTAGCTTGGTAATTACAGTAGTAACAGTAGTCATTGTTTGCGGTCTTCCTCAGTTCACTTCAATTCGATTTTTTTTAGACTGTCTCATAGCTGCTGTATGATATTAACAGCCATTATTCAACTATTAGATTCTATATTGAGCAGTGGTGTAAAGTACTTGAGTAAATGGACTTTGTAACTTGAGCATTTTGGCTACTTTGATTTCATCCTTTGATTGAACCTTTATTAGTTTACACCTCTGGAACTGAAATATATTCGTTGTTTGATGACACGCAACTCCGGCTGTGGCCAGTGAGCATATATATGAATTTTATATGTATATCTGATTTAGTGTGTCTTTAAAAATCCGTCCACGTTTTATTAATTTATAGAGCGCTTTCTTACAACCACATACACACCAACATAACAAATTACAGTAACACAAAACTCAAAAGTGGCTAGGAAAGCAAAGCTTATTAAACCATCCCTGCTTCGCACTAAAACGACTTCATCAAACACTCGACAAAGAACCTCATTCTCAACTATAATGACAAATGTAAAAACATTGAGGAACTGCTGATGCTGATGGCCGAGGCGACGCTGTAGTCTTTGTGATTGGCTAATATCGCCCTCGGCTAGTAGGGTGAAGTACAAAGGTGTTTTTTGCGCCGCAGTTGAAGCCGTAGGAGGGATTTTGACGAGTGTAACAACCAATGAGAATGGACCGAGACAACAAAGAGAAAACGCATCTATGTGAGGAGTTTAGTTTAAGCTTGTAAAAGTCTTTGAATTCATTGTATTATTTAAGCGTTGGGTTTCTGATTGTTTTTTTTTTTTTTGGAAAAGTATTCAATAACCCTTTCATAAAAAGTGATCCCACCGCTTCCATGGTGGAGCGTGTAGGAATCAAGCGTCGCATTTGGTGTTTATTTTGTTATATAAATGAGTTTTCATTAATAGATTCACACACACACACACCACACACACACACACACACACACACCACACACTACACAGAGTCCGAGGCAAAGAGTGGGCTGAGAGATTAGAGAGCGAGAGGGGATGAAGAGAGAGAATAAGAGAATGTGAGTATGAGAGAGAGAGGGGATGAGAGAGACAGACAGACAGACAGTGAGAGAGAGAGTGAGAGAACGAGAGGGAGGGAGAGAGAGAGAGAATAAGAGAGTGTGAGTATGAGAGAGAGGGGGGATAGAGGGGATGAGAGAGAGAGACAGACAGTGAGAGTGAGAGAGACAGAGAGAGAGAATAAGAGAGTGTGAGTATGAGAGAGAGGGGATAGAGGGGATGAGAGAGAGAGACAGACAGACAGACAGACAGTGAGAGAGAGAGTGAGAGAACGAGAGGGAGGGAGAGAGAGAGAGAATAAGAGAGTGTGAGTATGAGAGAGAGGGGATAGAGGGGATGAGAGAG
>CM051507.1:4141078-4199909 GCA_028031935.1 Paedocypris micromegethes
AAAAAAAAAAAAAAAAAAAAAGTGAAAATCAATAACTTAATTATTGTTAACAAGTGTGTATTTTGTTATTGTCAGGCACAATGGAGCAGAGTGACTAGTTCAAAGGGAACTTCAAGGGAAGAACAGTAATTGAAATAAAATCGATTACATTTTATTTCCAGGTCGATTTAAGTTCTGAATGTCGATTGCGATTTCACTGCCCATCTCTGTGAAACCATTTTATTTTGTAACTTTGAATTTATATGTAGTGCTTAAGTTCAGTCCAAGTAAAATCCACACACACGTGGTACTAACCCGAGTTCCCCCGACCACCAAATCCACCTTCTCGGTTCTGGCCAAACTCCAACCGGATATTTCTGCCCTCGATTTCCACATTGCTATACGTCTCCAGCGCCTCCTTGGCATCCTCCACAGTCTCAAACTCCAAAAACGCAAACCTTGGGTAAAAAAAAAAATGCATTAAAACAGACGATTTGAGAAGAGCCTCGTCCACACTCACCCCTTCGACCGGCCGTTATTCTGGGGCATTCTGATGGACACGGCCTTCTCAAACACGCCCTGCAGGGTGTCTTCACTGGCGCTGAAGGGAATGTTGTTCGCCACTAGGACTTTGCTGGCGGCGGCGGCAGCTGGACGGGAACATTCCAGAAGTGAGCGGATTTAAACCATCAGATCTTCCCTGGCGGACGAGGAAACGTTCCCTCACCTGGACTTCTGCCAAAACTGCTTTTTTCGCCGGTGAAGTCGATAATCACTGAACGCCCGCCGATGTCCGTCCCCTGAGCCTCATCGAAGAACTTCTGCGCGATCTCCTCCGTTTTGAACTCGACGTAGGCAATTCTGTACCAAAGGAGCAGAGGTCAGTTGGGTCACGGGACCAGGGGCGTGGCTGGCGAGGGCTTACCCGCGACCGGTGCCGTTGTTGCCCATGGGGACTCTGATATCGACAGCTTGGTCGAACACTTCCCGCAGCTCGTCCTGAGTGATGGAGTACGGTAGGTTCTTGACGAAGAGCGTGCGCGCATCACGGCCTGAAGAGCAAATCACAATCAAGCATGGGCGTGTCACATATAGAGAAACAGCCAATCGTGGCTCCAGATCAGGACTTGATCATGGGAAATGTAATATCCACACAAAACATCAGGAAGTGCAATAGTCATCATTTCTGGATATGAAAAGCCGTACTAGTGCTGGACGACACGGCAGACGAAACACTCATGTTCATATTCATATAAATATGGCAGGTATTTTTAATGACACGTTCATTTTAAGTTACTTCAGACTCAGGTTACTACCCAGGTTTAACCCAGGGAGACTCAACTGCAATAAATGGTTTAGCATTTTAACAGAATATTCAAAAAAAAAAAAAAAACTCAAGACAGAGGGTTGCTTTGCCCATATTGGAAATACGCTATGTGAATATAAGCATACTAACTTCTAAAAATGGAAAAAAATGAGCACACTCAAAAATGGACTAGTGTAGTTAAAAACACATACCATATTTACAATTACTTTAGATATCACTTGTTCTTGAACTATTGCTCAGGCGATCACAGAACCACGTTATTTGGTGTGTTGGTTTATTCACGTTCTCAGACTAAAGATTAATTGATTTTATTGACCGTTTAAACCTCGAAGACTCAACTACAATAAACTGTGGAAATGTAGCACGTTAACAATATTCAAATTCATCTACCATTTCCATCCATTAAGACTGGTTGGGTCAATACAACAGTCCTCCAGCACTACTAGGGCCTGCCCAATATCTCAGACCAGAACGCACCTTTTTTATTGTCCTGCACGGCTTCTTTGCTCCTCGGCCGATCGATTTTCAGAGGCTGACCGAGACACTTCTTGCCGTTGAGAGTCAAAGCCTTCTCCAAATCCTCTTCTGTGTCAAAATCGACGTAGCCAAATTTCCTATTATATAAAACAACAATACTGAATTTATCTGAGGATCAGAATTTATCTTGATAAGAGTTATCAAGACCCAGAAAACGTTTAATGACCAGAGTAGGGCTTACTTTGAGCCACCCAGTCGAACGTCTGTGATCTCAATGCCTTCCTTTGAGAAAACCTTCGTGACTGCAGCTTTAATCTCGTCAAAGTCTTTGTTGGAGTTCAAATTTCCCAGGAAAACGCTAAAACCTGATGGTCATAGTGAAGACTGGTTAGGCCAATCTCATATTGACGCACAGGAAGTGGATGTGAGAACTCACCTTCTCCGGTGCCTTTAGCTTTCTTCGCCGCGGGCGTCTCTTTCGCTGCTTTGGTTTCTGCTTTTCTTTTTTTTGCAACGGGTGGAGCTTCTGGGCGGAGCAAAAGACCACGGTGTGAATTTACCCACAGTGCGATGAAAAATAAGCTGAATACCTTCTTCCTCCTCTTCCTCATCTTCATCCTCCTCCTCGTCGTCATCATCATCCTCCTCCTCCTCTTCCTCGGATTCTTCCTTGGCTTTCACCATTCCGGCCTTTTTTGCAGCTGCTTTAGGTGGTGGTGTAGTATCCATCTCTGTAATTCACGACACTAACGATTTATTTCCATGATTGTCATTTGCTAAATTAAAACTTTGGCACACGGACAGTAAAAAATGGTTCAAAAATGTGATCAATTCTCCAAACACGCTTAAAACGGCAACTGTTAGTTCATGGATGAAAAAAACCCACATAAAATGTTAATAAAACAAGCAGGAATGAGTTTCATGCAAGAGTTCAGACATTAAATCCTACAAATAGACGATGAGCTACATTTGAACAGTTACATGTGAGCATTTATTAAATTACCAGTATAATAGAATTTTTTTTATTTTTATTTAAATTGGTTGTAGTTAGTTTAATCATCGTAATAGATTAGAATAAAATGTATGGTCTGCTCATTAAACTGAACTGACATGTGTATTTAAACAAGGACTCATTAAACAAGAACTTCCGGTATCTTTACAGGTTGAGCAAAGAATGGAATCAAACACACACCCTCTTCCTCATCATCGTCGTCATCATCATCTTCATCAGATGACTCCTTGGGGGCAGCAACTGGAGCTTTGGCGGGAACCTTTTTTTTGGTTTGAGCGGCTTTTTTAGGAGGCGGGGCCTCTTCCTCTTCAGACTCGTCTAACACAACCATGCGGGTTTAGCATCGATGCAATTGCCATGCAAAACAGCTGTCAAACGGAATCCTACCTTCGTCTTCATCATCGTCATCTTCAGATTCCTCAGCGGGTGGAGCGGCCTTCTTTGCTGGAGCTTTTGCGGGTGTGTTTTTCTTGGGTGGTGGCGGCGTCTCCTCTTCTGCACCACAATAAGTTACAGCAGGTTAAGATGAAGTGGGTAGAAAGTTGGCATTGAACAGTAAAAATAAAAAAATGGTAAATATGCCCTGTTCTCAATATGAGAAATGTTTTGTTGGGAATTTTAAAAGACGTGTTAGAACTAACACACTGAAAACAAAATCAAATTCTAACATGTACCTTCGTCATCATCCTCATCTTCGTCGTCATCCTCATCGTCCTCGGATTCTTTTGCTGGCACCACTTTCTTGGCAGGTGTTGCCTTGGCAGCTGCGGGTTTTGCCGGTGTGGCCTTTTTAGGTGGTGGAGGAGCTTCTTCTTCTGTGAAACAAACTATTAATATGCAAAAAACGAAATAAGTGCAAAAAGATTATACGGTACCTGATTCGTCGTCATCGTCGCTGCTCTCCTTCTTGGCAGAAGACTTTCCGTTTTTCACTTGCTTTACTGCTTTCGCTGGTGGGACCTTGGAACATGTGTTAAATGTTAACAACAAACCCAAAACATGTTTAATACAAAATCGAATTAATGCATTTGATAACCGTTACCTCTTCTTCCTCTTCATCACTTTCCTCGCTTGACTCTTCCACTTTTTTAGGAGGCGGAGGTGCCTTTTTCTTGGCAGGTGTTTCCTTTTTCGCCCCCTGAGAAAAAACAGATTTGATATAACAACAGCTTTACAGTTTAATGAATGTACTTTAATACAGATTAACAGTCAACTGTCATTTCTATTTCAAGTAAAATATATATACATATATATATATATATTTAAAAAAATAAATGGTAGTTCACATCTTTTTTTATTAAATAAAAGCGATTAAATAACTTCACATTCACTTTATCAGCGTATAAAAATTCAATTCGCATTTATAAAGCAATTAAAAACCATTCGTTCACTTTATTGATTGCTTAATGTGTCGATTACCAGTAGTCCACTTGAACTCAAATGTTGCCGAATAAATAAAAATAAAACTTATTTAATGGATGTGTTATTACAATGTAATAGTCCACTGTAATTTGTATCACTCGTGTTAATTTTATAAAACTTTCCCGACTCGGGCAATAAACAAGTAGCACGTGAGTTTGGGTTACCGCCGATTCGACTACTAGGCAACTGATCCGAAGTGTTTAGATATAATCGCACCGTTTACACGTCAAAAAGTTAACGAGTCAGACGTTCACTAGCCTCGCGTTAAGTTAAATCTGTGTTGAAATTTGAGCTAATGTTGCTAACGCTAGCATGCCTCCCAAAACACCACGTGGGGGTTTTCTACGCACGTGGAGGGGCCTCGTGTTAGCAACCATGCTACAATTTACCAGAACGGTTTGTGTAAATCCAACATTTTCACTTTACGCCCCTGAAATCGCGTTAAATTCACAGTTAGCTTTAAAATTACGCGTGTCTGCTTGTGCACAAAATCAAAATGGAGGCCTTTAGCATTGTGCTACAGCTACATAATGTGCACAGATTCCAAACTATCCCACCATTTTAGGAGCCGGGTTATCCTATGAGAATTTACATTACAGGTCAATAAATAATAACGTCTTTAACGAATTTAACTTGATGGGCTTTAGTACGCAAAAACTAAATTGTTATTCTACACGCATGTAAATGGAGGCCTTGATAAAAAAAAATATCGGTCTTAATAGACGTCGTAAAAGACCACGTTAAATATAATTGCAATTAAATAAATTCGCGAAAATAATCTATCGGTGGACTTTACTTGTAATCACATAAATGTAAAATTAGAAAACGAACGCTACACGTGTAGGCCTCTTTGCCAGAAAAAAAAATCGACAACGACATTTAATTTACTTTCAATTATATAACTGGACTAACGCTGTCGGCGTGCCTTACGAACTTACCTTACTTAACTTCACCATGACTAAAGATTGGCTTTCTTTTCTTGCCGTTTAAAAGGTAAAAAAACAGCGTGGAACGAACTGTGCGCGACCACACGTGGATCTCTACAAGACAGAAAATGGCTCGAGGTACACTTTTAGTACGCGTAAGACACGCCTACAACCCCTCCCACTCGTGACGTCGAGGTAGCATGGCTTATCCATAGTAGCGTCTAGCTCTGAATTGTTGAGTTGTGTGAGCACATTATGATCGTGGCAGTTTTTAAAGTGTAATTTTTGTTAACTAGAATGTTGCATTTTCCGCGTTTCTTTTGTTTGTTTTTCAATCTGTATGACGAAAATCGACGTAGATTGACATGTAAATATACAGTATTTTGTATACTTTTACTTATACATGTTAAAGCAGCGGAAAGAATGAGGTGGATTTTTCCATAGTAGGGAATATGACACGTTTGTTGCTAAGTTTTTTATGTTCCAAATGTTCCAAAACCATTGCGTAAAGGCACAGATACCTTACCGTAAAAATTACTTAATTACAAGTTACAAATCACCAATTCCAAAACGACTGGAGTAAAAGTCGTAAAGTATCAATTTTAAGAATTAAAGTAAGAACATAAGTGTTTCACTCGTACTGAAACTAGGCTAAACAACTAAGAAATTAACCGCGGTAGAAAAAGATGCTGACTTGTTGGGCACAATCACATTGTAACGATTCAAATGTAGTGGAGTAAAGAGAAAAGTAGAAAGTAAACGTTATATTTTGTCAGTACAAGAGCAAAGAAGCCAAAACAAAAAAACAAGTAAAGTAAGTTCATTTAATCAAGCACTTTACACCACTGGTTTTCTATTAGGTATGTCTATGCAATAATACAAATTTAATAAAATATTTAATAGATTTAAAATATGTATTTTGCAATAGTACAAAAAAAAGTTTTCGCTTTTAAATGGATTCTTTGTACTCAACAGTAACACTTCTAGTTGCATTAAAATACGTTTTAGACTACGTTTAACAACCACAAACTAACTCTTTTTAAAAAGACAAATTACAAAATTTTCAGCAGCCAGAATTAGCTGGCAGTTTTGTGTAATTTGTGACATTTTTCAGCGTTTTTGTGCGTTTTTTTTTTTTCAGCTTCACTGCACGTTTATTTTGTCTCGATTTCACTCGATGTTAAGGAGTTTGAAGGCAAATTTGATGATGTGATCTGTGTCAGCGCTCCGAGGTGAACAGCAGTGGACCGAGCACACAGCCCTGTGGAGCTCCAGTGTCCAGAGAGGTGGTGCTGTTCTCCTCGTCATAATGTCCAGGATCCAGATGCTTCTTGATCAGCTACCGAGGTATTAGCATTCGAACATACCTGTTCTTGTTGACGTCCAGTCAGAGGTGTAAGGTACTTGAGTAAATGTACTTTGTTACTTTACTTAAGTATGTTTTTGGCTACTTCGTACTTGTACTGAGTATCTAAAATATAAGCAACTTTTACTCTCTACTCCACTGCATTTCTGATTGAGTAACTGTACTTTTCACTCCACTACATTTGAATTGACACTTACCATTACTCGTCACATTGTGATACAAACCATACAGTGCGACAAACCATAATTGATTTTTATCGCGGTTAATTTCTTGGGCAATCGAATCGATTTTGCCATCTGTAGTCTGCTGAAGATACTGGAAGCTAATTGTGAGTTAGAAACCACATGAACATGAATTAGAGGCGTGAATGTTTACCAGGATTTTATCTATAGTGACATGGGTGATAAAGCAAAAGCATCAGCACGGATCATCATTCATGGTTTGACCATCATCTTAGTTGAAAGAAACAGTGCAGATGCAGTGTCTGCTTTGTTTAAAACAAAAATAAGAGCTTTTATAAAATCACCGTCAAATTTGAGGAAACACATTGAGGTAAGTCTATTTAATGTTAATTTAAAGTGAAGTAGTGAAAAAAAAACTTTGAATATTAAAGTGAAGTTACTACACTCCTATTAAAGTTAAGTTAAACTCTACAGATCTTCCCTGACTTTACAGTGGTGTTGTAATGTTACCAAGCCTAACAGGGCAAAAACCACTGTGACGTGACTATATTTTAGCTTGATTTGTTTGGTGCAACGTGAATAAATGTGATGTCTATTGTAGGCAATGACTTAAATGACTTCAGTAGAATCACATCAATGTCAGCTCGGAATTTTATGTTTATTTTTTGCACGTTTGATTGAGACTGACTTTTTGTTTTTTATCTATTTTGTTTAAACATTTTTGAAACATGTAAATGTAAAATTTCATTTCTGTATTAGAAAACAAAACCTCAATAATAGTTTTTTTTTTCACTTTTCTTTGTTTTATTTCAGCCTAAATTCAGTATAATATACTTAAGTTGTTTTAAAAATCGATACTTTGCGACTTGGACTCAAGTCTTTTTTACAGTGGTGACTTTTTACTTGTATTGGAGTAGCTTATACAGCACGTACCCGTACTTTTACTCAAGTATGGATGTCTGGTACTCTTTACACCTCTGCGTCCAGGTGAGTGAGGCAGTGCAAAGTGGACAGTGGTGGTGGTGGAAGGCAAACTGAGAGATGGTCCAGAGATGGTGGGGGCAGGTTCTTGATATGCATCAAGTCTTAAAGCTCTTTGTGATGGTAGGAGGGAGTGCGATGAGATGATAGTCGTGTAGAAATCTCCTGATTCTGAGGGACATTCTGATGAACATCTGATCAAGGATGAGGAGGAGTTTGAGGTGTATATATACATATATTTTTTTTATCATAATGTCGACTCAAAACAAAACAGCTCAGGTTATGACGGGCCCGTGATGGAGGAAACGAGACATTACGCAAGCTTCTGCATGGAAAAAACTAATCTAACCCTAGTGCACTAGACACGGCCTTTCCTAGCGGATGGCCACGCCCACCGGCAGGCATTGAGGACGTGATTGGATGCCGGGTTTCTACTGCCATGTTCAATTAGACTTCAGTATTGTTTGAAGAAATAGAGATTTCCCTGTAATGTCTTGTTTCCTCCAGTCTGGGAACTTGTGTTATAGTCGTGACCTGAACTGCTTTATTCGTTTTTTCGCTGGGTTTTCCTAAATGTGTCACACTGCAATAGTAAAGAACCAGTTTCTCTCTTTGCAATTTGATTAATTCAGTCTGAAACTTTATTTCCCAATGACTTCTGAGTAGCATAAAGTTGAAGAAAGATGGCAACGGATGCACTGAAAAAAGTGCAAAAGGCATGTTGTTACTCTAAAGAAAAGTTTTTATACTTGATCCATTTACTCAAAACAATTCACTTTCTCCTTAGCCATCAGTGTAATGTAAAACGCTTGCTTTGATTTTAATTAAAACCAAGTCTTGCTATTGTAAAGTAAAAACATTTCTAAAAGTAAAGTAAATCGGTGGAGAATGGAGGGGTGGAGCTGAGGATGGAGAAGACCTAATGAGCCAATGAGAAGCTTGCATGTGCTGCCAGCCATTTTTTAACTCTTTTAAACTGTAACTTTAATCATAAACACATCTACATGATCTTGTTTTGTTGTAAGAATGGGAAATTGAAGTGATTTGTATTAAAATGATACAATAGATGTTTACACATTGTTAGTATGTAAGTAACCATAAACGTATCTTGTGTGAGCAGAGACTATGTAGCATTTCTACCTATACAACATTTGCAAATCGGGTGGCGCTGTTGCTGCTTGTTTGCTGAACAGACAAATCAAGCCTTTTTATGAAGCAATTCATGTAAATAAGTTATTTTCCACCATAATACACCTCATTGGTCAAAACTCATGGGTTTCTATTCAGATTTTATGACATTATTATTCTTTTTTAAATTCAACCCGCTAGTAAGGCCCAATCAAAGGACATGAATAGGTGCATATATTAGTGGGATGGTCATTTTTTTCTACTCTTTGTCATTGCGAAAAAGTACAATTAGAAAATTTGTTTAACTTAAAAACGTAATTTGAGTCAAAGATTTTGTTTATTACATTGGCTAAGTAGTGTATAGTTAATTCCTTTCAAAGTACAAAATGTTAAGTTGATCAAAAGTAAAGTGTCAAGTTGATGCAAAATTTTTACTTTGATCCAATGAGACACTTTTTTTCAGTGTAGAATAGAATGTCCTTTATTGTCCTTGTTCAGCAGGTTTATAATGAAATTTGTAAATAGACGAGTCCATGCACTACCAATATGCTGATCTGACCCGGAATCACTATCAAGCGAGACAGACTCCAACTTCCTCTACTATCACTTTACTCCATCTATCTATTGCTTACTCCATTGCTGGGTCTAGAGGAGCTGGAGCCAATCTCACCAAGTCTGAGTCTTGATGATTGAGTCCACACAGTCATATAGTACAGTGCAATATTATTGAAATAAAAGAGCCGCAAATAAATTAACCTGCGAGTAAAGAAACTACATTTTAGGGTTGTGTTGAGAACCCATTCTACTTGTAGTTTCACCGGATCTAATACAGTCGTCACCTGATCCAACTGTTTTTCTTGATCTAACTGTTTATCCAACTGTTTTTGCCTTCTTTCTGTGTAAAAGTGGTGTAGTACTTGAGTAAATTGACTTTTGTTACTTTGCTTGAGTTTTTTTTTGGCTTTAAAAAAATATAAGCAACTTTTACTACTACATTTGTAGTATTAATTGTGTGAACCCAGATTAGCGGTTGTACTTTTTCCGCACATTTGAGTTTGATTGAGGCTTTTATTCTTTTTTTTAAAAGCTATTTCTTCTCCTTTTTTGAAACACTGAGGTGTTACATTTTTGTTCTATATATTTGGAAAATAAACCATAAATATTGAGCTTCTTGTTTTTCAGATTTTTCTGTGTTTTTGAGCCTAAATTCAGTATGGGTTTTTTTAGCCTAAATTCAGATACTTTTACTCAAGTCTTCTTAGAATTGGTGACTTGTTGCTTGCAATGAAATAATTTTTACAGTAATGTGCGGTATCCGTACTTCTACTCAAGTAATCTTTACACCTCTGTTGTGTCGAGAGATCGATAACTCTGCCCGTATTGATCGCAACTCTTAGCTTATTAACTAAATGAATATGTCAAGATTTCTTCAAGCACCTTAACGATTTTGTGAATATATATTTAATTAATACACAACACACTAGTATCAGGAAGCTAACAAAAATGTTGTTGCAATTACAAGATTTCGCCAGTCGGCGGCGACAAATGACTGTCCTTCGCTCGCCAAGCCGATCGATTGGTTGTTGATTTAAAAACAAATGACACCAAATTTAAAGTCACTATCAATTACCAAATAATAGGGAATAACTAGACCACAAATCAGTAAAATGTACTTTTGGTAAAGAGAGTATATCAGAGTGATTAACAACACATCAATGACGTATATATATATATTTTTTTAAATATGCTGTGTAGATGTGAGTCTAAAACTAAAAGCCATTAAACAGAAATATGTAAAAAAAAAAAAAAATACATAAATTAAACAGACGTAGACAGTTCTTAGTTCAAAATGATGCAGAAACTCTGACAGGAAAGCTCTGGTTTAGCGAGCGATTTGAACTTCTGTTTTAAAATTCTGAAGTGAAAAAGTCTCCTTTTATTGTTTTATGGTTGAGTAATTGTGCAAGTGAGTAATGCAGTGAGCTCATGCAATGCCGAGGTGAAGCTTCTTTGGAAACGTCATTTTCGTTTGAAGTGGTTTTTGAAGAATTTATCGTAAATTGCTTAGAATGACCGTTAGCTCCATTGCTTTCGGACAGTTGGTTTGAAGTCTTAACAAATTATAACGAAGGCTGAGACATTTAATTTGCGTTGAACGACTAATTTGCTCCTCGACGTTTATTCATTTAAATTAATCTGACATAAATTACGGTTTGAGAGCTGTTAACGTTCCGCGACGTTTTTGTACCGGGCGTAAAAACAAACAGAAAAACAAAGTTTACATTAATTCTACATTAATGGCGCTTTTGCAAACACACTTTTTTTGACATTTTTTGGACAAAGCCATTAGACAATTATATAGACAAGTGACACGAATTTAACACTGTATGCTATTTAATGAGGTTTCTGCTAAAACATTTTAATGTTGTTAATATTATGTCCAATAAATCCTTTCAAAATGATATGTTTGGTTTTGGTTTGGTTGTTTTATGGTTATATATTTTTAATGCATATTTAATTAATATTGCTCATTCCAATGAGAAAAAACCAAGATTTCCAGATTTTTCCCACAGAAAAAACAACAAATGGACACAAGTAGTTACAAACAAAATTGGCCTGAAGATTTTCAATCGTTTTACACATTTGCACATAAATAAAAGGTCAATTATAAATATCTCTTTTATAACCATAAATAGTTTTTATAACATAAATACACAAATGCAAGAATAAAATACAGGAATGTACAGTAACAGTAACAATACACATCTTTTTTTTTATCCACATCATCATCATCATCATCATGATGATCTCCTTAACCGGTGCTTGTAGTGGCTTTGTCCATAAAAAATCCCCAGAAGAGGAGACACAAGTCCATTCTAAATCGCAATGCCATCTGTGACTCCTCTAAAAAAATACAATAAAATGAATTCAGTTAATTCAATTGGTTCAGATTGTTAACATCAAACGCACTAGTCATTCACACATTTCTCTCCTAACATTTATTCTACAAGTTGATCTGCTGATGCTTTTTGACACTCATACTCACCATGAGAGATTGTTCACAGAGGGATAATGAAACGGTTGGCAACCCATTCCGCTCATAGTACCTATCCTGTCCATCTTGTGTCCGAAACATCCGCTCCTGCCTATCAAGCCGCCTTTTTTAGATCCACTTTTGTGTCTTCTAGACCCAGGCTGGTCGTTTAGCATCCGAGCCCATGTTCCCTTGGCTCGAGTGTCCATCCGTAGGTTTTGAAGAAGACGAACTCGGTTCTCCATTTTCCTCCCTTCCGACACCAGTAACTGGGACATCTCCTCAGCCAGTAGTGCCCCAAGAGACTATGAGGGAAACGCAGACAAAACTTCATATATGCTAAGCAGTTTGACAATCAGTGCTAAAACAGAACAAAACACACACAACATTTCATTCACCAAACTTGAAGAGTCAAACATATATTTTTAAATTTGACCAGAATTCTAATATTCAGATAGGCAATACATTTTTTGGATGTTCTAAAATATTCTATACGTACTGTATACTATAATATAGTATTATATATAGTATAATATATAAGGCAATAGATATTCATATATATAATGGTCTAATGGACCACTATAAATATTTATTTAAATCCTTATAATCAGGGACAAACCATCAATATTTTTAAAGTAACACATTTTCATTTCAAATGACTATAAAAAGCCAACAGTTTATAAATGCTATTTCTTAAAATGAAATATCAAATATAGATGATCGTAATTGTAAAAACTATTCTAATAAAATAATACATTATCATTAGTTATATAGTTATAGTTATATAGTTATATAGTAGTTTGACCTTGGTCTAAAATTATATTAAAAATGGAAATATGTTTTGTGCACAATTACACATTTCTTTCTATCACTTTAATGATCGGAGAGTATGAAGACAGAAAAACAGACCCCAAAATAATTATTTGCAATTAGATCAGCTATAAGTTCTAATAATTGGGTTATGGTATGTGCTTAGTTTAATGCAGAGCACCAATTCTGATTTGCTCCCTAGTGGCCATATTGACAATCACACACACTTCACTATAAATGCATTGATTTTCACATAAGTCATAATTTAATTTTTTTGTTTGAGTTGGTTATACATTTTTTATTCTATTCAGTGTATTGCCTTTTTTTTCTTTTTGTTGGTACACTGTAAAACATTTTTATTCAACCAATTAAAAAAATTAGGATATAAAAACATCTATATTTTATTAATTATACCAACTAAAAAATATTAACTTGACTTAATATTTTTAAGTTGATCCAAGAAATAAAAAATAGATGTGAATCATTACCCTAATTTTATAACATCTATATTTTATTACTTGTACCAACTAAAAAATATTAAGTCAAGTTGTAATATTTTTTAGTTGGTCCAAGTAATAAAATATAGATGTGAATCATTACCCTAATTTTCTTTAATTGGTTGAATGAAAATTAGTTTACAGTGTATGTGATTCTTATATGGACCATTTATGAGTCTGAAAAAAAAAATATATAAAAATAAAATAATATAAAAAAATTAATAATAAAATAAACAAAAGAGAAGAGAAACGTGTTTGTACACTCACCCTCTGCTCGGCTTGCGTTAACGGTTTCGCTCCGGTCCCGACCGACAGAAAAGTCAGAATAAGTCCACAAACCAGCACATGCGAGATGATCATCGTAACCTTCAAAAGTGCCGATGTAAAGCGAGACAGTGTTTTAAAGATGTCGAGAAATCCCCACAGTCACTGCACCTCATTTACGACCGCTCGACTCCTTCTCAATCAATTTGCTGCTCGGCGGCTTTTATAGGCACTTTACCAGCCACGGTGACGTCATCACGTCCTGCCGTTCACCTTTTACGTCTCTCTGTCGTCTACGTCATGCCCCTGTTCATTTGTCAAATGGCCGAACATTAGTTTTTTTATGTTTATGAGAGAGAGAGAGAGAGAAGACAATGAAAAAGAGAAAGCAACGTTTTGAGAGAATATGAAAGGAAAAACAAGAATGAACAATATATCACAACCTCAAACTTTTGGTTGATGAAACATGCTAATCGCGATTAGATTCTGATTTGTTTTTCTTCTGAGTAGTTTCAGAAAGACTTAGTTTACTTGATTTACAATGTATAGTTTTTTTAAACACATTTCAACATTTCATTCCAAAATTCAAATACGGTGACATTTTAATAAATTCAATATTTTTTTCTTTTTAAGAAGTGTGATAATAGTTACTTGACTTTAATTGGTCTATTTTCTATGTTAGTAACTGACACAGTTTGTCTGTGTCATTGACGATTCAGTTAAATCTTCTTTAATAAGTCAAGTCAATTTTATTTGTAAAAGCACTTTTTAAAAACAACAGACTGACCACAAAGTCCTTAACATTAAAATAACACTGTCACATAATCAAAAGTACAGTCACAATAAAAGTACCAAATAAAAAATGAAAAATACAAAAAAAAAAAAAAAAAAATATATATATATATATATATATATATATATATATATATATATATATTACTAAAACGCACAAAAATACAAGAACTAAAACAAAGGATTTAAAACAACTAGAATAAAAACACATTTTCATGCTGGGTCATAGGCCAAGAAAAAGAGATGGTTTTTTAGCAGCCATTTAAAATTTGCCAGGTTAGATCATTTTAATAAAGGTCAGAAATGCTAGCAATAGCCAAAGAAGATGCGGGGGAGGTCCTTAATTAGGGAAACGTGAACGATTGGCTACAAATGCAGGGGGTGTCCCGTCTCAGACCGAGTGTTGAAATTGGCTCAGGCTCCCCGTGACCCAGAAATGGAATAAGCTGAAAAAATGGATAGATGGCAACATCAGTTGGGGTTTAATCACTTCATGTGTCCGTCTGGCGATGGTGACCTCTAATGACCGCTAGATGTTTATATTTAGTAAAGTTGATCATGATTGAGTTATTTATAATGAAGCCATGTGATTTCATCTCGCACTGTTTTAACAATAAAACCAGATATTTCCACCAAGAAGTACAAAAACTTGCAAATTAGTAGTACTAAATTATACAAACACACATACACACACGGTATACATTCACGTATAAATATACAGTTAGTTACTGTAAATGTATATACAGTATATCCTCTCTTACACATTTGTACATTTCTCTTTATTATTTTTTTTACAACATCGATATACAAACACAATATCGATTCTCTATACATCCAGTACGCATAGGAGAATCGACAATAAAGCAGACTTTGATTATGTCTCCTGACTATTAAGATCATCCATGTTTTAGCCGGGTTGATTCTTCACATGTTGGCAAAATCCAAATGCACCAAACAAATATCAAAATGTGATATTTACTAAATCCATTCCAAACAGTCAGAAATGAATCCATGAATAAATGATGTGGTGATAAGAATCTTCCGGAGCTTGATGACGTCACACCGAGTATCTGGGAGAACACCTGTGGACAGGCAAGAACAATGGTTTTAAAGAAGGTTTTGTCTGTAAGAGACAAAAAAAAAGAAAAAAAGAGAAGATGCTGAGCCGGATGCTGAAACAAGAGCACCACTCATCGGTCCGGAGCTTGACAGCATCCAGATAAAGAAGAAAAGAGCGTGTAGGTGGGTATCGCTGCTCTTTCAATGAGGACCGTCCTATCACTGCCGGCAGAAAGACGGATTCTGTCCTCACAATGAGCGCAGGGCTTTGTCTGACAGACACAGAAAAGTCATAAACAATATTTATGGCATGAATAAAATGTGTTGTTTGCAGCCCTTAAAAGAGGTTAAAATGGAAAATATCCTTTATTGGCCTTTTTTTATACAACAACTTTTTGGTGATTTCGTATAAAATTATGATTTACACAAATATATATATATATATATATATATATATATATATATAATTGTTACGCTGCTGATGACAGAGATGATGGCGAGGCTTGAAACACAAGGGTTTTAATCACAAATCCAATGATTCATAAGAAGACGACGAACTCAAAGATAAACCGAACATAAACGTGAGCCAGGCCGACGTGGCTCTATTCCAACCTCATAACTGAGTTTGATCGGCAGCTCATGCTCCCTCCGCGATTCCTTAAGAATCCTTTGGTGATGAGGCACACCTGTCGCGGAGGGAGATGAGCTGCAGATGACGGATTGTCCCAACGAGTTCTCCTGGGCCGCCACCAGGGGGAGATAAACCCCCGGATCGTGACAGTACCCCCCCCCTAGGGGCGGGCTCCGAACGCCCCAGAAGACCCCCGGAGGGCGACCGGAGTGCAGGTGCAGAGGCGGGCCGGACGGACAGCTCAGAGTCTCTGGAGGGCGGCCGGGCGGGCCGCTCGATGGCTAGGAGGCGGCGGGCGGGGTCTCGGCCGCTCGATGGTAGGAGCACGGCCGGCAGCCGCAGGCTGGAGAGGCGGGCCGCTCGATGGCTCAGGAGGGCGGCCGGGCGGGCCGCTCGAGGCTCAGGACCGCGGGACGTTGCGGGCCGCTCGACGGTGAGGCTCAGGAGGAGGCGGCGTGCAGCCGTCGAAGGCTCGGACGTCGTCGCTGGAGACTCGGCGGGCAGCCGCAGAACGACCGGTCGTCTGGAGGAGCGGCGTGCAGCCGCAGGACGTCGTCTGGAGAGCGGCGTGCGCAGCCGCAGCGACGTCGTCTGGAGAGCGGCGTGCAGCCGCAGCGACGTCGTCTGGAGAGCGGCGTGCACGCCGCAGCGACGTCGTCTGGAGCGCGGCGTGCCGCCGCAGCGACGTCGTCTGGACGCGGCGTGCCGCCGCAGCGACGTCGTCTGGAGCGCGGCGTGCCGCCGCGACGCGTCGTCTGAGCGCGGCGTGCGCGCCGCAGCGACGTCGTCTGGAGAGCGGCGTGCAGCCGCAGCGACGTCGTCTGGGAGGAGCGCGCGTGCGAGCGCGCCGCAGCGACGTCGTCTGGGAGCAGCGGCGTAGCGCGTCGCAGCGGCGTCGCAGCGACGTCGTCTGGAGGAGCGGCGTGCCGGGCCGACGAGCGAGACGTGCGCGTCGAGCGAGGGCTAGGGTGAGCCTGGGACCACCGATGCGTAGACGAGGTGGGCTGGGACCACCGATGGTAGACGCAGGTGGGCTGGGAACACCCGATGCGTAGACGAGGTGGGCTGGGACCACCGATGCGTAGACGAGGTGGGCTGGGACCACCGATGCCGTAGACCGAGGTGGGCTGGGACCACCAGAGTTCAGATGAGGTGGGCTGGGAAACCCACCGATGCGTGAGACGAGGTGGGCTGGGACCACCGATGCGTGGATGAGGGCGTGTCAGGATCAGCAGAGGAAGAGCGAGGGATGGGGGAGGAGCGGGAAGAGCGGGATGAGGAGAGGAACGGAGAGGAGAGCGATGGGCTGAGCGAGGAGAGGAAGAGCGGAGAGGCAGAGCGAGAGGCAGAGCGAGAGGCAGAGAGAGAGAGCGAGAGCAGGCGAGAGAGCGAGAGAGAGCGAGAGAGAGCGGGCTGGCGAGAGAGAGCGGGCTGCGAGAGAGAGCGGGAAGAGAGAGAGAGAGCGGGAAGGAGAGAGAGAGCGGAATGGATTAGAGGGAGAATGAGGAAGAGAAGAGCCAGCGCGTGAAGAAAAACGCGGACGGCGAAAGAGAGAGCGAGAGGATTGAGAGCAGAAGACGGAGGACGAGAGAGAGAGGGAGCGGAAGGAGAGAGAGCGGGACGAGAGCGAGCGAATACGGGGGCGTCGTCGCCGAGGGGAAGAGGCAGACCCCACACGGGGGTTAGCAGAAGAGACCAGAGGGGAGAGACTCTCCAGCGATGGAGAGACCCCGAAAGAGAGAGAGGAAAAAGGCAGAGAGAGAGCAGAAGGCAGCTGACCTGATCTGGGATCAGCCGAAGAGGGCTGAATTCCCCAGTGTTGCGCCGGTAGCGTGGTTCCGTGCCTGGTGGCTGGATTCCGGCGAGCTTTCCATCCACCATGGCCATATGAGTGCCGCTGCTCTACAGCACTCACATGTGCGCCGAGCCTTCGGGAACCTCCAGCTGATGGGCATATCAGAGTAGATGCCACCCAGGCATCTCGGATTCTCACCGCAGGAGACACCAGAGGTAAGGCACGGAACTCACATGGACACATCTCTTCGAACTGTTCCCACAAGCCTTCTGGAGGAAAGTGGCACGTCACTGGCAGGTTTTCCAGCAAGATGTCCAGCTGCTGCACGAAGTGCTCGTCCCGTTCCCATCTTGGGGCAGTGACTAGGACGGCAAACAGTTCGGATGCATCCATTCTTCAAGTTGCTAAGTCAAGGGAACAATAAATGCCGCTGTTGCCGTCCTTTGAGTCGGTTGGCTTCTCGGGGCTTGTTCCTCTTGTCGGTTTGCGGCCGATCAATCTGTTACGCTGCTGATGACAGAGATGATGGCGAGGCTTGAAACACAAGGGTTTTAATCACAAATCCAACGATTCATAAGAAGACGACGAACTCAAAGATAAACCGAACATAAACGTGAGCCAGGCCGACGTGGCTCTATTCCAACCTCATAACTGAGTTTGATCGGCAGCTCATGCTCCCTCCGCGATTCCTTAAGAATCCTTTGGTGATGAGGCACACCTGTCGCGGAGGGAGATGAGCTGCAGATGACGGATTGTCCCAACGAGTTCTCCTGGGCCGCCACCAGGGGGAGATAAACCCCCGGATCGTGACAATAATATAATAATAATAACAACAACAATAATAACAATAATAAAATTTTGTGTTCTATGTGTACATAATGTTCACACAGAAAACAATTATAACAATTATAATAATAAATAATATTGTAAACAGATTTGTTGAACAACCAAATATTGTTGGACTAATTAAAGAAAATGACGTTGAACTAGTCGTAATACGGATACATTTTAAAAAAATATTTTACCAAAGTTGACCATGTTTTAACATTTTATTTGCTGTTGCACAAGTTAGGGTTAGTAAACGCTCCTCAAGGTAAAAATTATAAAACATTAAAGCTTAAATAAAGCCCCAAATACTAAACTCTGATCAGACATATAGAACAGAGATTCCAAAACAAAATGTCATGAATTTATCGTGAATTTTAAATAAAATAAAACCTTTTCATTTTAATTAGCCATTTATTTAGATGAAATTTTTATCAAATTTTTAAAAATAATTTTCTAATACAATTTTCGTTTTTTTTTAATACAGTAATTGCGTTTTTTCTTTTTTTTTTTCGATAGTTTTTAAAAGGATTTCCAGTATTTCATGTTATTTAGAAAATGTACTTTGTGTAAATCTATAGTTTTGATCTTTTTGAACACTTGTAAGTAATAATTTCCCACCTTGATAAAGCAAAATGGTTTTAGCCTTAGTCTTGCATTACGTTTGATTCCAAAACGCATGGATTTCTCGTTCTATTGTACTTGAATCTGTGTTGCAATAAAACTCTATAATATGAAAAAAGTGACAAGTGAGTTTGTCAACATGGCCACTAGAGGCAGTATTGGAACTTGAACCTTTGCTCAGTGACCGACTTGGATTGAATTATTTGAGTTTTAAGGTTTGATTTTGAAGCTTTGTGCGTTCAAGCAGACCACGTATTTTTGTTTTCACTTTGGCTTTGTTTGACATGACAAGTTCAACTCGCATTGTCATAAAATCATGACACAATGGGTAAAAACAAGAGATGAAATCAAAGAGCATTTTTCTGCATCTCTCGTAAACCTCACCACTAAGTTATAGGCCTAATTCTACAAGCAGCACTTTCCCGCTTTCATGTGGTGGAAAAACAAAGAATTTCAGACAAACTACATGTCTGTTATGGTCCTATAAATAATGCGTTTTATTAGGCCTCTGCTTGAATGCTTTTCGTTAAGTTTGTCTCTGAAGGCATTTCATGTTGGAATGCTCGACTGGTGATGAATTTAGTGCTGTACGGTTATTTTATAGTGTTAATAATGTAGATATTTTTATAGTCTGATACAGAGACCGAGGTGTAAGGCTGCCCACTGCTCCAGGTTTGTGTGTGTCGCTTCACTGGATGTAGTGTAACTTTATTTTTAAGCCCTTTAACACAAACTTAGTTGATACAAAGTGCCAAACAGTAAATTATATGATGACGAAACAAGTGATAAAATAAGTGAAAAGTTTTTAAGTAAAAAAATTAAATTTAAAAAGTAACAAAAAGAAAGTAAAAAGACGCAATTTGGAACAGAAAACTAGATAAAAACAATGTCGCAATGATGGTTAAATGCAGAGTATGTTTATGAAGTTCAGATGACCTTTTTAAAATGTAAGCTTTCAAATACTGTTTATATTTGGGTTTGTCGGGGTTTCACGTAGAATAGGCTTAATTGCAAAAAGGCGAAGGGCTTTTATTTTACAAAACCACGAGCACAATGCAAAATGACCGAAAGCTTCAAAAAGAGATTTTTGTGTAATTTCAAAAATGTTTGGCTTATCAGGAATTTATTTTTTGGAGTGTACATCTCTCACGCTGTGTTGATGTGACGAAAAAGTTATTTGATTTGATTTAATTTGATGGGAATCTGGATATTACGGTAATTGGAAAAACGGTGAGGCGGGAGAAATGTACCTAAAAAAAAATAATACACACGCACATTCCAAAAAGTATAACTTCTCTGTCCTCTGGATTAGTTAGTAGTGTAAATGTAAAAAAAAAACAGGGAAAATGTGATGTTTAACGGTCATATAAAATGCAATTTAAATCGAAAAAAGTGTCTAGATGAAAGTGATGGGGAAGTGGCGAGGTCGAGTCGAAACCATCCTCTGACATCACACACACACACACCCGGAGCAGTGGGCAGCGTTAAGCTTATTGAATATCTTACTGAAATATGCTTTGCAAACTGTCCGTTACATATTGAAACGAATCGGCTAGTGAATAGAAGCATGTTCTGTTGCTCAAGCGTTAGAAGAGCAGAACGACTGGAACATCTGGAAGCTGATCTGTGCTGCCATCGTCAATTAAACCGCATTAGACTTTCAACCACAGTTCAAATCCACCGTCTCTCCGTCTGATTGGCTGTAGGGAAGGAAGCGATCCAATGGGAAAACTATTAAAGTGGCAACAGCAGCATCCGAACAGGACGTCTTGAAACTAAACTGAAAATGTACTTATTAATACTTTAACATTTAGCAAGAGACGAGAAATACTGGTGGGCAATTATCGTATTCACGCAAATTTAGCCACCCTGCGAATATAAGCATTCCGCTGATTTCAGGCACACAATTAAAATTTATTTGTATTAAATTAACTTTTTAAAATAATAAATTAACGTTTTTGGTTCAATTACGTTATTATTCTCTTGAAAAACGTTTTTTTTTTATTAACAAACATTTTATTATCCCCTGTTTAGCAGACCGAGCGTTTTGATTGTGTCTGTTCCTTGCATTTTTTACTTCTTGCCCGTGTTCTTCATTTTCAACTTCTTCCAGTGTTATTTTGTCTCCGTTAGTGTTTCTTTATTTCTGTTATTGAGCTAATAAAAGCTTATATATAAGCTGTAGCACGTCTGCCTACCGACCATTGTTTAACATTATATAGATGCACACACGCGCCACTGCATAAAGACGACGTGTTTCAGTTTATTTGTGATTGTTCTTAACTTGAAATATGGAAAGGCTCTTGGGAAATTAAGTTCTGATCACTAAAATTGACTTTTTGTTTTCTATCACTCAAGTAAAATGATATTTAAATGAAAAAGAAAAGAAAAAAACTGTATTTCTAGAAAAATATTGTTGTAGCTGAAACAAAAACGTAAAAAACTTTTTTTTATTCTGTGCTTGAAAAATCAGGGGGATGCTTATATTCGCGTAAATACGGTAACTGGGTAATTGCAGAATTGGGTATTGCATAACTCATGATGTAGCCAGGGTTTAGAACATCTCATTCCATCAGGAAACCAAAATTAGCTAGACAATCCCTTTCTGTCCGTTCACTCGAAGTTCTGTCAGTGATGGCAGATCAGACAGTATCTGGTTTCTACTATCTCTAATTGTATTTTTGAAAGAGAACAGTAAACAGGTCTTCCCAAATCCCAAGACAGGCCTTCACCTGAACGGGGAGGACCACTCACCTTCTACGACTGGGGCAAACAGAACCTTGCCTAGATATAAATTCTCTGTAACCCACTTCTACGAAGAACACACTCAGTCGATGTCTTGAGACGGAAGACCTCTGAACAGTTAGACCTGAGAGATAAAACATATCCTGGAGAAACACAGGATCCGTCTTATATCAATAACACTGTAGAGAAAATGGCAGGTGCCTGTTTGGATCAGTGAAGCACCAGGACACAAACTTCAAGACACAACACATATTTGAAATCGGCTAAATCAGTTTTTAATACAGATAGCGAACACATCTCATGTTGTACCACGTATAATATGTATGTGACAAATACGATTTGAATTTGATTTAAATAGATTTTTGAGCGTCAAAAAATAGAAAAAAGGAGTGCTTATGTTCGCATAAAAACGATAATTATGCTTTCCTTTCTTCCTATAAAAAAGACTATTTTACTTTTTGGAAAACCCGAATCGTTTTTGACCGTCTGATTATTTGAGCTTTAACGCTATAACCAATCTAATAAACCATCAGGACAGACATTTCTGACAGCAAGTCCCTTGTAAATTTCCATCACCGGCTAAATCAAAAACGGGGTAAAACCAGTAAATACTGAGCGAGTGAGGCATGGTTCCAATCAAACAGAACTAACCAATGAAACGGACGAAGATTTAGCAGTCATTTGTGTAAACTACTAAGCTGAAGCTTTTAAGCAGAATGAGTAATGAATGATGAAAGTGTCCATCCATGCGTGGAGCAAAGTCCACCAGCCTCATGGAAATTGGTCTCACCCTGGATCTCATCATCCAAAACCTTAAGAAAATCTGACTAGAGGCCCCATTCATTCCATTTGCAATAGGAAGGAATAGTCTTAAGTAAATGGCATATACTATAACGGTGAGACCTCTCCGCCGTAATTCGGACAGACATGAGGCTGCTTTATTTCAGGCTTTAGACCAATGAGGCGCAGGACATCTAATCTCATCTGTTCATGTAGTTTCCTCCAAAAAGAGAGAAAAAAAAAAACATAAACGTATGTATAAAACTCAAATGCAAAGACGTTTCTGAAGGCCTATAACATGTGAAATCCCACTTTGATGTTAATTATATTATTGATAACTTTTGATTGATCTTATGAATACTTAAAAATTCGTTTTTATGAAGTGTTTTCGTTAACCAATGACATTTCAGCCATCATTTGTTCAGCCCGACATTGGATGCCAAAGCCCACCCAGGAACACTGAAATACTTGGAGGTGGGACTGTTTCTTCAACCAATCAGATTCAGACACGTGTTTGTAGAAACGTTAATATAGGACTTCGATTACGTTGAAGCTCATAGATAAAGCACACAATAATTAAACAGATTTTGAGAAATGAGAGAAGGATTTTGATGAGTAGAACTAATTTCATTATCCAATACGAGATTGCCAGTTTGTGGTTAATATTCATATTTTTACTGCAGTAAAGGAATACCACATTCTGTTGTGTGTAAATGTTATCAGTGTAAAAGTTCAAGCTTACCCTGGTGAAATAAAGCAATGCTCGTGTTTTTCCTGCACGCGATAATCTCTCATCAGATCGCAAATGCGGTTCCTTGAGACTCTTGACATCTTAAGATCCTCTTTCTCACGTCAGGATCTCGACATCTGTAGTTCAGTAGGAGACTTGTTCACTCTTCGTTTTCAATGACAATGAAATTCCATAAAGACATTAATGGTGTCTACAGGAATTTCTATCTGAAGGACAGCGGCTGTTTCTAATGTAATTCTTAATGTCTATTTTATTATGTATAATATACGTAAAATATTCAAAAAGTCAAGTGAGTGTGACTGTCAATGCATGTTATAATGTTATTCATGTACAATATACAGAATGCATCATAATGTCATTTTTAACTTTAATAAGCATAAATTATATTTTAACCAGTCTACGTATCAAAATTGTTCTTGCTCTGTCATGTATTGCACCAACCCAGTTGGATGACGATACTTTTATTTTATACAAACGTATGTATAAATGGGAAACCAAATCAAAAACTCTTTGGGAATTAAACATAAGCAAACGTCAAACCTACACTTTATTCAGTGGTGAATGGGGTAGCACCATCTGTTATTTTTTGATTAATAATTTAAAAAAATAAGTGTCCCACACGCAGATTCACACATATTTATCTTCAGTTGGGTTGAGATTGAATTTACTAGTCTTAAATTCAATGGACAACATGGGAATTGAGTGAGTTTGTCAGTGTGGCCACTAGGGGAAGTATAAAAATTGTAAAGTAAAGTAAAGTAAAGTAAAGTGAGTGAGATTGTATGCATTTAACCATACGGTGAAGTCTCTCACACACACACACCCACACAAACACACACACACACACACACACACACACACACACACACACACACACACACACACCTTGATCAAGAACACAGTTGTGAAACCCACACGACCTGGATTCAAACCACAATGTCCGACCACTGGACCACAACTGAACATCTGCTGTTAAAATACCCCTAACAAAAGGCCATTATAGAGTAAAAAAAAAAAAACATTTAATCAAAACAATAACTTGCCTTTATAATTTTGTCTTTTGCCATCACAGTGAAACTTCTACGGACGATCTGAATGGCTGCTTTTACACGAATGCTCATCTTGACGTATTCCCTACTTATTAAAGATTACCAGATTAAAACAATTACTTGCCTTTCCTTGCTTAAATTGTGCCACAATCTGTAGCCTCACTCTCACTTTTTCAATTGCTACGAGATCTCTGGTTTCTATATTACTTTTTATGCAAGATTTATTACACATCTCTTAGTTTGGCAAATTTTGGAGAAACTTTTTGTAAATTCAGCATATTTGTCAGCATATTTGAATTGTTCTTTGCATATTTGGCTTTAAGGTATTTATTTATATAATCACACATTTCTAATCTAAACCACTCCCAAATGTGCATTATTTCAGTAGTAAGATTATTTTAAGAAATGTAATGATCAAAGAAAACAAATGTATTTGTCGTGATTTATCATTATTCGTTATATCGGGCGGAGACCGTTTGTTGGCAAGGAGAACATTCGGCAAACTCGTTCATAAAACAGTTCAGACTCACGGAGATAAAACCTCTGATTATTTATCTTTATAAGCAGAGACGAATCTAAAGAAGGTTTGATCAAAGTAACTCATAAAGCTGCCACGAACAAGGAAAAAAAATCCCAAATGCGCTTCACTCCCACCAGAGAAAGACCCCAAAGCCGAAATATACAGAATCGTCGAAATGTAAGCTTTAAAACAAATCAAAAATTCGGTTTCATAAGACTTGTTATAAAAACAAAACGACGCAACTGTTGACAATATGAAGCATTAGGATCTGAATAATCCTAACAGTCTGTCATCTGTATTTCAGATTTCCATCTCTCGATTTTCAGTTTGAAACTGAATGGAATACTTACAGAAGTTGTAACACCCGTAAATGACAAAAAAATATAGCAAGGCGACTTAAATCCCCTCATTTACACTCGAACTTTGTACGACACGACCTGCTTTCTCGAACAGGCCCTGGTTTCCATATTCTCCTGAATTCTGCAGCATCTCCATAGATGGAACTATGAAAACCAGATGTGAGGAGCGAGTAAGACAAGTTACTTATTCTGACAAGAAAGGGCTACGATTTTTCTTCCTTCAAATCGGAATAATCCTCCGAGCTATGGTCCTGCCACACTGAGCTGGCAACCCTGAACCCTAAGACTCGGATAATCCAAATATCACTGTCATCAAGTCAGGAAGCAAACACAAACCTTGGCGAGGAGCTGGGAAATGTCTTGACAAACTCTTTTAGCTTCTTGGTGCGAACGAAATGATGTGATTCAGGTGCTTTTACGTTCATCACATATGGAGTTTTAGAACAATTCTTGGTGTAAAGATTTGCTCTGAAAGTGAGGGTTTTCGGATCACTTCGCCATCTTTGAGCCAGACCTGATATTCTTAAAAATCAAATGACAAGACAGACATTCTTTTCGGAGGTTATAAGCTTCAATACGGAGTTATAAGCTGCAAAACTAACTTCTGTAATAAGAAAAAATTTAATCTGGAAAAATGTATATCTGTAACAAAATAATAGTCCTAAACTCTTTTCTAATAAATAAGCAAAAAAAATAATTGATCCATGAATTATGAATATGAAATAGTGTTCTAAATATCTCTTCTGTTATAAAATCCAGATTCAAAAAAAAAAAAAAAANNNATATATATATATATATATATAATATCAACAACAACCGTAAAATCTATCTATTAGTGAGCAATATTAGCGGGCAGTTGTCATATTAAAAGTTTTTATACGACAGATATTTTAATAAAATAGAAAATTTCAATTTATTAGCTCATTTTCATTACATGGGCATTATGTTGTTCAATTAATATATTAACTATAACGTTTCAAGTAATAAATATTTATGTGTCTGACCTAACAAACAAGATATTTTGAATTCTCTCTCTCTCTCTCTCTCTCTAAGCCCCGCCCTCCTCACAGACAGTTACAAAGACCAATCAAACAAACGATGACATCGTGCATTAACCAATCAGAAGTAGAAAAGGTGACGTCTTCATAAAAAAGTGCGTGAGATGATTCGCATGAGATGCTGCTTTAAAAAAGATTGAAAAAAAAATACGGGACAATAGTCGTCTGGTATTGTTTTAAAACGAGACGCGCAATTTCACTCACAAATAATTTAAATCACGGTTGGCGAAGGTGTAATGGTCCTTTGAAGAAGCGTGAAACCTGGACATTTTGGTGAATTTATAAAAACCCGTCCGGACGCCAAGGACACGAGGTAAAAAGAGGACATGTCCGGGGAAAAGATGATGCTTGCTCACCCTAGATTAAGGAACGTTGTGCCATTGCTATGTTGTCTCTAGAACTTGGAATGTTCCTCGTTTTTGTTGGCATTGAGATGCTGATGGTTGATGGCAAAGGTGTAGGAGGTGAAGACGTGTGAAGTGTACTATCTGTGGTATTTGCCATCTTGAAATAAAGATGTGGGGAATTATCTCAAGATACCGTATTTACGTAAATACAAGCACTCATTTTTTTCAAATTTTGATGCTCAAAAACATGAGGGGTGCTTATAATTGCTGATTTCATATATGTTTGAAAATACAAGCCCCTATTTTTCCGTATTTCAAGTTAGGAACAATCACAAATAAATGGAAACACGTCGTCTTTATGCAGCATGTGCGTCTATATAATGTTAAACAATGGTCGGTAGGCAGACGTGCTACAGTATAAGCTTTTGTCCCAATTAAACCCTTAAGGATGGTGAATGTAGACATACACTGAAAAGAAAAACCCTTGAGCAAGACACTGACCCCTTATATACAAACTAAGCCACAACATACGTATATACACACGTACATATTGTCTTCTAAGACTTTTCAAGATCAATAACATCCTCCATTGCCTAAGTCAGTAAACATTCAAAACAATACGAAATGATTGGACAAAACCAACACTGCAAAAAATTAATTCTTGACAAGGCAAAAAAACTTGAAATTACACAATAAATCTCTTTTTTTTTCATACGAGATTAATGAACTAGCTTAGAATTACAAGTGAAAGATTAACTTGCTCATTTCAAGAAAATAGGACTTGTTTCAAATCATTGGCAGATAATTTTACTTGATTTAAGTCTTTTGTACTCATTTTGTTTTTTTGTTTCTTATTTTTACATGTGCATGTTTTGCAGTGAAGACTTTGAAAAATGAAAGCTAACCTAAAAGGTAAAAAAAAACAGAATTGTATTTCAGCAGGACCTCATTTTGTAGATAAAACTTTTGGCAGGAGTAAACTTGATGCTTTTCAAAAGACTCATAATTACTTCCATTCCATGTCTCTTTGTTGTCTGGAAGCAACTCGGGGTAAACGGACATGGAGAGCCGGCTGAAGGAGAGCAGAAATGTGATGGAGATTCAGTGATTTGATCAAATTAAAAAAAAAAACCCGCGTCTTCTCGGTTCATGAACTTAGCGTTTGGTCTGTTTCCTACATTAACTTATTGCTTGGTTCATTTATTGTATATGACTCAAGACTGCTTCTAGAAAGGTCCGTGGTGTTATTTTTAGCTTTATTGGTTTGACAGGGCCCTTCGTTCCGTTTATTCATGTAAAAACTTTCCACTTGGGGAAAAGAAGGAGAGTGAGTTTCGCCTGAAAAAAAAAAAAAAATACTCGTTTAAGTTTGAAGTGATGTAAGAGTGACAGAATTATGACTAATATGTATAGATCTGTGAGTATTCCTATAGTGGTAATGCTTCAATGATTCTTCACATTAAAATTCCAATAAAAAAAATGTCACGACTTCTTTTGCATCTTCAATTGACAATCCTAAATGAGATTTTCTTTTTAACTGCCGCGTTCTTTTCTTGTCTAGACCATGATTTCATACACTACTGTGGAAGTATTTACGCAGAACACGTCTTGATAAATAAATACTATCTCTCTCCTTTACCATTTTAACCAAATTTAATACATATTTATCTTGTACAGTACCTTGTTTTTTCTTCCTAAAATATTTACATTTTTTAGTAGTGTTCAATGATGTTGACAAACAATTGACAACCAAACAACAAAGAACATTTTAAATGGAAAATGGTAATTAAAATCCACAATGGACTGTAATTGATTACAGTAATTCGGTAGATTTTATTATTATTTTTATTTTTAACATTATTTTTATTATTTTATTATATATTTAGAATATGTATGAAGTGTTTATCTACTATATTACAATTACAAGCAGTGTGACAAAATACCCCCCCTCTCTCTCATTCCCACGATTGACTTGTGCAACAATGCAAAACAATATATTAAAAATACTTAGTTACTTAATATTATTATTTGCTTAGCAAGCAAAGCAATTACTAGAACAATCCAAAACAATGCGCTGGCTCACCAACCCCAAACCATAATAATAATAATAATAATGATGATGATGATGATACATTTTATATATAAAGAATTTTACATAGCCCTACGCCTTTACACCCCTTAATTAGCAGCATATCTAAAAGCCTATTTATAGAGAATCGAGTGCCCTCGAACAACCTTAAAAAACATGAAAAACACTGTTTTCTTTACAGGATCTTTTAGGTTGTAGGGTAGAAAAGATTTAGCCGTAGAAATGCCCTAATTTCATAAAAAAAAAAAATGCTTTGACGTAAACACCTAAAAAAAGTCTTTACGTGTAACATGCCTGAAAACGCTCATAACATTGTTAGTCATGTGACTTGTAATTAAAAAAATAAATACCAAGCCATGTTTTTTTCTATTTGTTTTTGCTGCGGACACTTGGCCAAAGCTGTAGTATTGTCCTTCACTCACACGTCCAGCTTAAACACGTCACGTGTGTTATCTAACCCAGATCAGGCCATGAAGAAGAAGATGAGTCACATGAAGCTCCGTGAGCTTTCTAGAAGCGTCCGTGAGCGGCTCGGAGCCAACAGCAGGTTGTGAAAGAGCAGTTCATTAGCGCTAAACGCTACTAGTGCGCTTAAAGCCAGGAGCAGGTTCCTTCATCCACCTTTCACAGCGCGTTAGGCTGCCGTTTGATCCACAACCTCATCAGGAAAAAGCCATTAGACCATCTTCTAACCTCCGTGTATTACATCAGTCCATTTGTAATGTGTTTTGTACCCTCGCTGAACAGCTTCAGGCATTGGTTTGCCCTGTCTTCGCCGCTCTACCAATCTTTTAGTTACATTTCTAACACAAGTGCTTCAAGTTTGCTGTTGTACAAATGTAATTAGTTAAAAGTTTTTGTATTTGATTAATTTGCTGTGTTGTTTTGCTTGTTTTTGTTTTGTCTGTATTTGGTTGAGACGTTGCATATCTTTGACTTCAAGTGAAAGTTTGGTATTGTACAAATCTAATGTGTTATATTTTTAACACTGCAGTTGATTGTTTTGTTTGTTTTTTGCTTTGTCTGTATTTTGTTGAGATGTATTTCTTTGATTTTGACAAGCACATAATTGCTAGTGTACAAATCTTTTTAGTTACATTTTAACACTGCATTATGTTGTTTTCTTTAGTTTGTTCATCGGTTTTGTTTTGTTTTGCTTTGTTCGTTTTTGTTTTGTCTGTATTTTGTTTAGATGCTGCAAATCTTTCACTTTCACACAGTTTTGTCCTTGAACAAATCTTATTAGTTACGTTTTTAACTCTGTATTTGTTTGATCATTTGTTTTGTTTGTGTATTTTGTTTAGACGTTGCATATCTTTGAAGTGCAAGTTTGCTATTGTACACATCTCAGTTACATTATTAACACCGTATTTGATTGTGTTGTTGTTTTGTTTATTTTTCTTTGTCTGTATTTTGTCATAACGTTGCATTTCTTTGACTTCATTCAATGACAATCATTTTTAACACTGAATTTGTTTGATAGTTTTTTTGTTTTGACTTGATAGTTTGTTTTGTTTGTATTGTGTTTCAACAGTGCATATCTTTGCCACTGTGTTGGCGTGTTAAGGTTTTTGTTTGTTTGTTGTGCTAATTGTTTTGCATTTATGTATATAAAGACACACAACAGCATAAAAAGCTGATAAACAGTAATAATAAAATATATAAAATGTTTATGAATTAGAACTCAAATAAAAAAAAATTTTGCTTACTTGTCCACATTTGAAAGGTTAATATAGAGGATATACTAAAAGCTTCTTTATAAGAATATAGAAGTAAAATTAGACTTATATAGAATTAAAACCTCTGACTAGAAGCGTCAAGCAACTTGCCGCATTTTTATAAACGTTGGACATTTTATTATTTTTAATATTTTATACATAAATGCCCATATATGAGACTATTTGGCAACCGTCTTGTCAAACAATTAACATTACAGAATGTACACAGTTGACTTCTTTGCAACAAGGTTGCATAATGACATATGATTTGGACTTTAAGATAAAGCGGCTGTCCACGTTGACCGATATTAGACAACAGTTTTTCTATTCAAATTAGCTTGAAAATTAGATGTTTATTGTTAAACAACTTTTTATGAGTACTGTAATTATCTCTCAAATATTCAGCAGTTCCCATCCTCTCATACTGGACTAGGCTTCAAGCTAGATAAAGATAAAAAGCAGTGAAGGCCAAGCTAGTCTTTTGAAGATTGGCCTGGGCAGGGACATGGCGTTATGTGGGCGGGGCTTGGACGCATGAATAAAGGCGATTAGAATAGATGTGAATGGTGATTGGTAGATTGCTGGCAGGTGGTGTCAATTGTTGAACAATACTCAGAGTTGGGCTGTGAACGAGGTAATTGCTGGCAGGTGGAGCATGAGCCAAACAAGAAAGCAATCAGGTAGAAGAAGAGATGGTTGCGATCAGGCGGATGTGAAAGAAGAATGATGTCAGAATGAGTCAGTGCCCCCCAAGACAGACTGATGTCAGCTCTCCTTCACCAGCGTACTGGACCAGAAAGGCCAGAGGATGTTTTCTGGTTTGTTTTTCTTTTTTTTTTTTACTCCGCTTGAAAGCAGAACTGAAACAATCCTCTCTTTGTACATTTGTGCAAAAAATTGATTCGCCGGACAATTCATAGTGCGTTAAAACAGACGATTTGGGGGGGGACGCAACGGAACTAGAAAACCACAATATAATTGGAATAGCTGGACGAATTTAGCTTTATTTTTATTTTTTAATGAGCCTGAAACAACCTTGTGTTAAAAATGTTCCAGATCATATTTTCAACAGAAAGTCATCCAGATAGACATAAGAATATAATATTTAGATATAATATTTCATCATCCTGTTCAACATATTTACCTGTTCTAGAAAACCAGTAAAATATTCTGTAGCTCGACAAAGAATAAATAGACCTTGTGATCCACCTGCAGTTTACAGTTTCTTTTTTACAGACTTTCATGTTTGTTTCTCTTATATTATTGAAAACGTTTTTGGACTTTTAATTATAGTTGTTTATTATAGATTTAAAGTTATTTTATTAAATGTATAAAATTACTGTAATTTTGGACTCTCAGGTACACTTACATCCATACTTAAAAGTACTTAAAAAATGTACTTCTTATAGTGTGGAAAAAACGTGGAGAAAAAAAAGGGAGACAGATAATAATCAATGGTGAACTTATAGTTCAGAAAATACGGTAATGGAAAAACTTTTACTTTAAATGTAACTGTATCTTTACTAACAAAGGCCCTGTTGAGCTCACTAATAATTCATCTGTACATTTGTAATTACTGTATATATAATTACAAATATGAACGCAACAATCAATGGCAATAACACTATGGCTAACTGATTCAATTGCAATAAAATTACTTAAAAAGTCAAACCTTTATAGCTGAAACCATCCTAAATGCGGTATAATTAATTTATCAACAATTTTGAGTCACCTAATCCCAGTGATCTTTCAAAATTCCATATAAATACATTTATAAAATATGAATTGACAGTACATTCATTTATAAGTGAACTAAAAAACTGCTTAATTAATAAACTGAACATAGTAACGTTTGCTTTGTCTAGAGAAAGAAATATAACAATTTTTACAAACTTGGGTTTACATTGACATTTCTTTCTATTTTTTTTTTTAGAGTAAAAAGAGTCGCAGTTACCCAAGGACCTCCGAGAAAGGGAACATTTCACTGTTAGTTCAGCTCAAACTAAACAGTTTAGAAGATAAGCTGGAAGAACAATTACAGTAAACGGTTAGAATAGAATGGTCACATAAGATAGTTTAAGCGAGAGGTCGGAATCATTTGGACTAGTTTCTAACAGTCGGGAAAACACAAAGAGCCACAAAACTCTGTTGAAATGCAAAATTTGAATATTTTATTATATTTTAGTACAGAATTCCTTTTCATGTCATACTGGGTTTCTACACTGGGTTCTTTCCAGAGCAGGAAGATGTCGGTTTAGGACTATTTAGCAGAGGACGTGTCTTTGTGAGAGCGTTGGGTCACTTCCGGGTCACTTCGGGTCACGTCTAGTCAGCTTTCGGATCGGCGAACAAATGATTTAGACGTCAGAATGTCAGAAGAACTGGAACCAGGGAGCTGCTTTTCTTCTTTTCTGGTATTTCTAGCCATTTTCTTGATCAATGTTTGTAACGTTAAAGTAATGTGAAGTTAGTGTCAATGTGGCCACTAGGGGCAGTATCGAAATTCTATCAACCCATACAGTGACACACACAATCCCGGAGCAGTGGGCAGCATTCACACATGCTCAAGGTCACTCACTTGTAGAACATACCCGACCGGGATTAGAACCTGCAAAAATATGAAATATTCAATATTCAATTTGAAATATAGCAAGTTTTTTAGCCGCTACAATAGAAAAAAAAAAAAGAAATTCCAGTAAGTTTTGGGGTTTTTTTTGGTTGTGAAACTGGGTTCTCTACAATCTCTGTGTTTGCCTTTAGTGTTATGATTACTTCTTAAACAATTTTGACTCTTGTTGGTACCCTTGATTGAACATGAAGGCTGCATAAGGTAGAAGCCCGGAACCAAACCTCACCTGCACCATAGCATCACTACTACAGTATTGTTATTATCTTTCAAAGTGCTAATAGCTTTTGTTCTTGCTCGCTTGGAAGAGTGTCGGTATCACGAGGACGAGGACGACGTTGTTTCGAGTTTCGATCAGGAGACACTTTACGCAGAGAGTCGGGTTCTCCCTAGATTTATTCCTCTCACCCCTCATTTGTTTTCCTAGCCACTGTCGCAATCTAGCTTGCTCTTTTGATTATAGCCCAAAGTCTGAACACCAATGAGCAATGGAGCAAAAAAACGTTTTTTTTTTAACTGACTCTTTTTCCTAATTTTTGAACACAGATGATCAATGGACATTTTTCTTTTTTAAAGACTATTTTTCCCCCTAATTCCGCATAGCGATTTTGCGTTGGTCTGGAACTAAGAAAAGCGCCATATAAATAAACTTGAACTTGATTTCATTGTTTTCTGGCAAGTTGACTTTCATCATAACATTAGGAATACACTCGGGAAAAGTAATTGTACAACAACTTTGCCAGTTGATGTTAAACCCTCATGTTTCTCCACATTCTGTGATCACCGCTACCTAACCTCACTATTCGCCTTGCATGAGCTACATCACCGTCTGCACTCCTCTCCCAGTTATCCCAGGCTTCTGGAAAATCTATTAGACAGTGTTTGGGTGCTTTTGTACCTAATTCTGGTTCACATGACAGAACACCAGACCGTTCATTGATGGGCTGTTTGGCCGGAAACAGAATGAGAGATGACGAAAAATATGCTAGGTTGATTCACTAAAGCCATCACAGGACCACCAGAGTTAACAATCACCGGGTTTAAGCATCCGCTGGCCATCATGGTTGGGCACACAGCACTCACCAGTGGGTAAGAAAATTGTAGAGTTTATTCCACAAATTTACTTAGAAGTCTCAACATTATTCACTGTGGTTCACCATGAGTAGAAGGAAGATTATTAATTCATTTCATTGGTCCTTTGGAGACCCTCAACCTTGACTCACAGAGGAGGACAAGCACCAGCATCCAATCACATCTGGGCATTGCCACCACACATGCTTGGGTCACCAAAACAGTTGGTGTTCCCTCTTTGGTCATTTGTGATACCAGAGTTTCTCCTGTGACATCATCACCCCTTACTACTCCGTACCCTGTCAAAGCCTGGTAAGGAGGAGAGCTGGGCATGGGGCAACTGATCGGCCTTTTTGCCCAGTAAACAACACCAGAGCAAAGAGTGAGAGAAATAAATGACAACTGGACTAGGAATGATGGTTACTAAAGCCGAGAAGATGTCCCCAACCAGATAGTCAATCTCTTAAAGCCATTTACAAATTGCACGCTGGAACGCGAGAACAATGTACCAAATTGGAAAGCTGGTGCAGACTGTGAAAGACATGAAGAGATACGACCTCAGCCTACTCGAAATAACAAAAGCGAGATGGACAGAGAAGGAAAAGATGAGTACCGGAGAAGACATCATCTGGTCAGGCAGACAGGGCGACCAATCCAAAGTGGAAGTGGTCTTACTCATAAGCTAGAAAGATTATTGCACCTTACTTTAGTGGAACAAAATTCGGTGGGATATTAAATAAAGGTATTTAAGCTGAGTGATTGGTGACCATTTATGATTTGGGAACCAAAAGATGTTTGCAATGACTTGCGATGCTTTTGACTCTTGATTTAAGTCCAGGTTCCTAGAATAGAAAGGGCTGTGGAGTAACCATCATTCCTCAAGAGGTATTTGTGTCACTTTGATATCAGGATAATACCCACAAAGCTATGGAACTTTCCCTGACTACTACCAGAACTTCTTGGACAGGTACCTCACCTTGGATTAGATTGCTCCGATTTTCCTGAGACAATTCATCCCCCATTTCAGGCCACCTCTTCTAGGTTTTCAGGCAGCCCTGTTCTCATGGACTGGTCCACTCAGTGATGTTCCAGAAGAGGATTGATAAGCCCCAGTGTGATAGTCTAGGACTCAGATGCCTCAAGAAGGACTCAGATGCTTCAAAGTAAACGCCTTGTGCCAAACAGAGGATGAGGTATGTCTACTCACATAAGATGTCCCTCCTTCCACCACAACGCCCTTGGCTTCATATTCATAAATAGCTTTTCCAAAGCCGACCATCTCGTCCCATTACTTAAGCTTCCCATTTAGGCCTTAGAAACGGATAGACTTCTTTGCAACTAGGTTGACGGAGAATATTCTGTCTTCATTTCATGCTCACACGTTTGACTTCTTAGGTGCTCCTAAAGGAACTCAATCTGAAAGACCGTTAAACGTTCCCAATGTACAACACATTTCAAAAATTTCAACTTGTTCATACTTTTATTTTTGCCAACCATCTACACTCTCAGCCCCCCCCCCCATTATAAACCTGTCAAAGTAGGCGGGGCTAGTTGAACGTGATTTTGATTTTGATTTGAAAGATTCTGTTTTTCTTTCGTTTTTTTGTAAGCACATGTTTTTATTTGGATGTAATCTCAACAGAATGGTTCAGAAATCCCTTAGTTTTGCACTTGATATCTATGTTATCAAACTCAACAAGGTAAGAAGAATAGTTTTAATTACCGCGTTATCCTCGATTGACTAGTGCAGATATGCATGTCCTCTAAATTCCAGCATTCGTCAATGGGATAGAATCCATTTAAATCTGTCATGTAATGCATTTAATAGGAATGATGCAATTAGTTAAAAGGCATTATAATTACAAGAGTCAATTAACCTTTAGGAAGGCAGCAATCAAATAAAATGATCAAAAATAATATCCATATAACGGTATCCATCACATATATATGGCTTCTGACAGCGTATAGAGTGAAGAACCAAGCTCTGTGAAGCTGTTTGAGATGCTTTTAGAAAACCCAATGGCTTTCTAAAAGCGTTTTCTTCCCGTGACTGTGGAGCTTTTACGGACCGGGGTCTTTGCAAGGACGCAGGTTGCCTATAGATGAGTGTTAATTTTGACAAAGATTTCTAATTTAGTTTTAGTCATGGTCTTTTGATTTCTTTTTAGTTTTAGTCTAATTTTAGTCGGCTAAATACCACAGCATTTAGTCGACTAAATTACAGTATAGATTTAGTCAAAAATATAAGTCCTATATATTCTAAATGTTTACTAAAGTCGCTCTAGGAAATCTAAACACGTAGTTAACTATGGGCATATACAATATATACAAAAATCTTATTTGGAAAAACATTTATTTTTGTTATTTTTTTATGAACTTTTCTGTCAATCCGAATAAATGTATTCTCATAAAGGAAACCACAACAAAGAGAAAAAATAAAAAATAAAATTATTTATAAATGCATCACGTTTATAAGTAAAAAATGGTTGCACGGTGAAAAAAGAAGTTTCATCAGCAGATGGCGCTTCAGGTGTGTTGTATTTCTGCCCGTGATTGTTGCTTCACACGCGTCGTACATATTTTTATAAGGTCGAATGTAAAACGAATCCATATATCTGACCATTATTTACTTGCCTCTCGCCAGCTCACTGAGTCACCGTGTTTTTCCCGCAGCTGAAAGACCCCATGTCCTGATTGGCTCTCTTTGCGTTTGCACCCACCTTTCTCCACAAGCACGGATTATGATTGGACGTCGTCACAAATTTTTGTTTAGTTTTAATTCGTTGACGAAAGTGTCAATAAATGCAGTTATAGTTTTAGTCTAAGTGGGATTTTTTTGTTCACATTTTTACTCTTATATTCAGGAGTAAACAATTTCCCTCACGGAATTCTCCCTCGCGAAAGCCTGGAAAGTCGTTCCAAACCGAGCAAGCGGCTCCGATGAATAATCTCCACTGGCTGAAAAGTCCTGTTCACACAGGAGGTTTGCGAAACCCTTTTGTGATTCTCCACGAGCAAACAGGGAAGTGGCATGTGAAAAGTACGGGAAAGAAGGTAAAAGACCCTCCATTAATGATTGATGAGGAAACATTGTTTGATTTGAGAACACTCTGGAAGCGTTGGGAGCTCTGCTATAGTTACTACTTTATACACGAGCGACCTCACTAACACGTGAAGCGACCTTGTTGTCACAGAGACCAATGGATGGTCTACCCCTGCTGATGTCATCAGAAAACCCCCACAATGACACTTTTATTCGCTCGGTGGCTGTTGTTCAATACGGAACCTTTCGTTTTTCGGGGTTTGACATGTGATTTTATTAGTTGCTGTTCATTATTAAGTAAACTCCCAAAGGATTGGGACAAAAACACAGACTTCAAAGGAACAAGGAGGACAAATATACTTCTTGGAGTCTCTAAAAACGTGTCGAGATTTTCTAATCGTCTCTGCCGACGAAAAAAAAATGGTTCCTTTTGTGCGTTTGCCTGATACTAGATCGCTTGTTAGTATATTGTTATACAGTATATACTAACGCAAATAATATACACTTTACATAAAAGTAAAATGTACTGCTTATATTTTTTTATAAAAACTATACATATAAATATAAATCAAATTTTAAAAATAGAAATTTGTATGAAATTTTAATCTTTTCTGTCGTTTTTTGTAAATGTTTCCTCATTACCTGTAATAAGTTATAATGCGTATTTGTAACACACTATGTATACAAATATTTAGTACAATACAATTTGCTTATATGTGTTGAAATTAGTTTTTCCACAAATGTATTTTTACAATAAGTGAAGATTAATTTCACATGCTTTTATTTTAATAAGTACAAATGCAGCTCAGATCAAAGCAGAGTAATAGTAAATAATATTTATACCACTAGGGGGAGTGCACAAATCGCTTTTCTGTTTTCTGTTCTGGCCAATGAGACGACTTGAATTGCCTGAAGGTGTTTGCATGTTCTGACCTTTGACTTTTAGATATCTGAGCGTATAAAGAACCAAATCTGAGAATTATCCTGCTTTTTCTGATCAATTTCACAACGAAGAATCTTATTTTTTATTATTCATATTTGATTGCGTAACAAATGAGACAACATTGGATAATAGACGGAATAGGACGGAATAATAATAACAACGATACATGGCTTTTACACTTTTTAATACAAGGGTGAAGTTTAAAACACAAGGTTTATTGATATAATATTATTGATATAATCAGTGCTGTAGTATAGATTCTAGAGTTTTAAAAGACTTCTGTGGAAGCAAAAGCATCAACTCGACCTTTTTACTCGAGTAAAAGTACTGGTTTGATAACTACTTGAAGCATAAAAGTAAAAGTAAAAGTAATGCAAGGGAAAAAATCATGGACCACTTGGATTTTTTCCAAGCTGTTTTTAAAACGTATGGAGAAGAAAGTACAGATATTTGCATTAAAATGTAAGAAGTATAAGTAAAAATGCCCCCCCTCCTGCCCATTTTTTTTTACTCAAGTACAGCATAATTATGCCAAAAATCTACTTAAAGCTAGGAAGGATTTTTATTTTGTTACTTGATACCTCTAGATGTAAAATATTGATATAATTCTAATCAGCAAAGACCATATTTACAGGATAAAAAAAACTAGCAAGCCTCTGCAGAATTGAATAATCTGATGGAATAATCTGATGGAAAACCGAAAAAATAGAAGTGTATAATTAATACCAATAAAGTAATGTTTATTACGTATATGCGTATGTGAAAAACACGTCAGGATCCAAACATCTGCAATCCTTCTCATCACCACTAGATGGCGGTATTAAACGCAATGGAGTTCTCTGGCAGATCAGGTACAGTACTAATTGGCCATTAGTGAGACTTTATGAAATGTTCACATGGATTTGTTTATGGTCGGAAAAAAGCTTTATATTAATGTGCACTAGGTCATTTCCCAAATATTTTATGTACTGTATTTTTACACATTCCTGGAAGCACAGATCGTTTTAAGTAATAACGGCTTGCACTAAAAAAGAATAAACTATCAGCACGAGGCTATCTCCATGGCGTCCACCACCAGGGTCACCACAACACAACCACATACGCCTACAATCCCTTAGCAACACGTCGACAACCAGCACGAAGCTCTTGAGTTCCAAGTGGAAAAGAATCGCTTGGTTACATAGTTTTTTTTATTTTTTTTGGTCTCTTCTTTGGAAATGTCCATTACCGTGTGTAAAATTATGTCACCCGTACCCCTCAAAAACTATAAAAGTAAATAATTCGCATAGATTTCAAATCTTATTTACAGATGTTAAAGTGTAAATGTGAGAGGAAAGGATTAGGAAAAATAATCCAATAAAAAAATCACCCCAACCATCCCACCTTTTGCGGCTTCACCCCATTCAAATATATATATGTGTGTGTGTGTGTGTGTGTGTGTGTGTGTGTGTACAGATAATTTCTATATATACTTATGTAGTGTATAAATGTTTGAATAATTAGTTCAGAGAAATTATTAGTTAAATTATTATAGTATAATCCCATATTTTTTATATTTATACATATTTTATTGTAATTTAAATTAGACGTATATATATTATTTATATAAACACATATTTATATATAATAAATAATATAAAAAATATATACGTACATACATGTATTTATCATCAAATCACTTTTATTGTCACATATATATATATATATTTTTTTTTGTTTTGTTTTGTTTTTTGTTTTTTATAGCTAAAAGCAGTTACTCTCTGTCCACATTCCATATAAATGAGGTAAATAAGCAGCGTGACACCGCTGACAAACGTAGACTAAACTAGGATTTTGGCCTGTTAAGGTCATTAGACTGACTGATGAAAAATGACAATCAAAATAAAGAAAAAATCCCGTTTCGAAACGACTGACCAATTAAATGCCTGGACTCCGGGAACATTACACCAGCTGTTCCATTACCATAGTGTTACATGCACCAATTAAGCAGATTGATTCAATTAAAATACAGTATAGTCTCCGTGTAAAATACCTTTTGATTGTCATTACGTGACGTTTAGACAAATGTTGTCTATATAGTATTTAAATGAAATGTGTATAACACAGTCAACAATGGAAATACATTATATTGTATTTACATTTTATATTTACATTATATATTGTAATTTTTTTTAGGACTAGACAATGGACAAAAAAATACAATGTTGGACACAAAACAAGGACGACAGAATGTTTACTAATAATATAAATATAAATAATACTGATAATACGTTTTATTTTTGACACCCTACAAAAAACATTTCGTGTTTGAAATGGAAAAGCAGCAGAATAAATGACTAATTCTTGTGTGGGATGAGAAGGGATTGTACATTTAATGGACAATGATTTGTAAACCATCAATTTTCCATTTTCTCCCGCTTACTCCAGCTGGATCCAATCCCAGCACGGCCTGGGACGGAACATACCCTCTGTATTGGAGGCCAACCAATCACAGAGCAACACCCACATTCACACTCTCACCTATGGACAATTTTTCATTCCCAATTCTCCTGAACACATGTTTTGGGAATGTGGGAGTTAAATAATCCAGATATGTCAATGTGTTTTAGGCTGCCCACTGCTCCGGGTTTGTGCAACTTCACTGGATGGTTAATTACTGTTACAAATGAAGGAATAAATGAATGAAAACGCCTTTATTTGTTGCACATCTGGGAAATTGCAGTGTAACACAGAAGAAATAATATAAAGAAGAATAGAGAATATATACATAAAAATAAATATAAAAACAGCAGAAAGAATATAAAGAAGAATAGAGAATATATACATAAAAAAAATAGAAAATAAGCTAAATATGCATTTATATAACATAGGCATAAATAACACTGAATATCATAAATAAGATACACTGCACATAACAGAATCATTAGTTTAGTAAGAAAAAAAATCAAAATATATAAAATGACAAAATAAATGACGGTTAGACAAAGTCAGTTGTGCGCATAATGTTAATGACGTTAAAACATGAACATTTTGATTGATACAATAACTTTGCATCATTGCTCAGCGACAAACTCTTTGAACTCTTTTCAGAATTGAAACGTGAGAACCATAACCAGCCATCATTTCAGATAAAAAATGCAATAATGTTTTTATAACGGTGCCAAAGGTTTTTTAAATTGCTTTTTATTTGTTGCGCGTGGCGTGATTAAGTAAATTATTTGTTTATTGTTGTTTGAAAATTATAAATCATTAGGTAATATTTAAATTTGGAATTTTTGTTTTACTGTTACAATACACTGCACAGTATATAGGATGAACAAGGTTTTTTATTTCTCCATTTAAAAAAAAACAAATGTGTAAAAAGTTTTACATCCTACCTGATTAGTCTTCTTCTTACCTTTGTGTGTTTAGACCGTTGTCACAATTGTTAAACCGCAAATTTGAAATGATCAACTACGATTTGCTATAAAAAGATTTTTTATTACCTTAACATTTTTTTAAAATCTGTACTGTATGTATTCAGCTAATGCTTTTGTCAAAAGATTTTCAGGGACACTGTGGTGTTTTAGAATTAAAAAGTGGAAAATTATAAAGTAAATGATAAAAAAAAAAAGTAAATAGACTAACAGTAACAGATTGTGTATAATATCTTGCCTTTTAGTATAATTTCTAATCTTTAATTCTATTCTTACCGATATGAATTAAAAAGTGAAAAATTATAAAGTAAATAATTATTTAAAAATGTATTGTGTATATTATCTTGCCTTTGAGAATTCATTCTAATCTTTAATTCTAATCTTACCAATAAGAATTAAAAAGTGAAACATGATCATGTAAATAATTATGAAAAAAATGACATAAGGTAAAAAGACTAACAGTAACAGAATGTGTATAGTATCTTACCATCACAGTATTTATGATCAATCCCACAGATAGTTTGGTGTGTACACGACGTATATCACATTCCTTTGGTCTTCGCTTTATAATTGTATCATTAATGTATCAAACTGATAAGATCCTGCCCTGTGAACTGGCCTAAAGTTCAGCGTTGTAATGCTGATATGGCGAAGACTATAAACAGAAGAGGTTTGTGGACGAGCTGCTGAGGTGGTTGTAATCATGGCCTCACAAACCACGCTATCCGTTATCGGAATCCTTCTTTTGGCGTGTTTACACGACTGTTACTCCGTCGTTCCAGGTAAGCACGGCTTCCATGTTTGTTCTGATTTTGCGTTCTAAAAAAATGTCTGTCTTGTATGTGAAGAAGAGGAGAAGAGGCCAGAGTTTTGGGACAAGAAAGGGAGAGATGCCATTCAAACGGCTCTTTCCATGACACACAACATGAACCGGGCCAAGAATCTCATCCTATTCCTGGGAGACGGTGAGTTTATGACAAAATTCAATCCATTTCGATTTATCGTTTGGTCCATAAATCCATAAATAGACATTCCGTTCCGCAAACAATTTGACACAAAGTTGACAAAATTGAAAACACAATTACAGTTGTTTAGTTAGTTATTTATTTGTTTTTGTAACAATTTATTGCCCAAAATGTACTGGAAAACATCACATTCTAACTAATAGTTTTAATAATAATGAAAATTGATAATTTCATATGACTAAATGTGACAATACAGTATATGCATTGATAATATAAACAACAACAACAAATATAAAAAGTATTAAAATAAATTCTTATTATTATGAGTATACTATAAAAAATAAGTAGTATTATTATAATAGCTATAATTGTTGTTTTCTATACTCTTATTGTTGATGATTGTTTTTATTGTTGTTCTTTACATCACTACTGTTGCTGTTGTTATTATAAGTACTGTTATTATTGCTATTGTGCGCTTTGAGACAATTTATGATGTGAAATTGTGCTATTATGCGCCTTATAAATGCTCTGAACTTGAACTTTCTATTATTCTTGTCATTGTTGTTGTTGTTGTCATTATCACTGCTGTTGTTACTTTTGTTTTTGTTTTAAAAAGATAACTAATGTATACAATAACATTTCTGCTCAGGGAATGGGAATTAATGTTATTATTACTATTATTCTTGTTGTTGTTGTTTTCACTATTATTGCTGTTATTGTTTTTGCTATAATTACTATTATCATTATTGTTGTTGTTGTTGTTTTTTTGCATGTGTTTTTGTTATTATAGTATCAAGTAATGCTATTGAATAGTAACTATTGTAAACAATAACATTTCTGCTCAGGAATGGTAATTAATGTTATTATTACTATTATTCTTGTTGTTGCTTTCACTATTGTTGCTGTTATAATTTTTGTTATTGTTACTATTATTGTTATTCTTACTTTTGCATGTGTTTGTGTTATTACAGTATAAAATAATACTATTGAAAAAAGTAACTAGTGTAAACAATAACATTTTTGCTCAGGAATGAGAATTCATGTTATCATTACTTTTGTTGAATCGTTACAATTGTTGTTAACTTGTTAATTAACTAATGTAAACAATAACATTTGAGGAATGGTAATTAATGTTAATATTACTATTATTCTTCTTGTTGCTGTTTTCACTACTGTTGCTGTTATTATTTTGTTATTATTATTATTATTATTATTATTATTATTATTATTGATGTTGTTGTAGTTATTATCGTTATTACTTTTGCATGTGTATTTGTTATAGTATAAAATAATGCTATTGAAAAGTAACTAAAGTAAACAGTGACATTTCTGCTCAGGAGTGGGAATAAATGTTATTATTACTATTAGTGTTGTTGTGGTTGATGTTGTTTTTACTATTGTTGCTGTTATTATTTTGTTATTACTACTATTATTGTTATTGTTGTTACTTGTGCATGTTTTTTTATTATGGTACAAAATAATGCTATTGAAAACTAACTAAAGTAAACAATAACATTTCTGCTCAGGAATGGGAATTAATGTTATTATTACTATTATTATTGTTGTTGTTGTTGTTGTTACTTTTGCATGTGTTATGGTATAAAATAATGCTATTGAAAAGTAACTAAAGTAAACAATAACATTTCTGCTCAGGAATGGGAATTAATGTTATTATTACTATTATTGTTGTTATTATTGTTGTTGTTGTTACTTTTGCATGTGTTATTATGGTGCAAAATAATGCTATTGAAAAGTAATTAAGTAAACGATAAATTTTCTTCTCAGGAATGGGAATCAGCACTGTGACCGCGGCAAGAATAATGAAAGGACAGATGGCTGGGAAGACGGGAGAGGAGAGCGTCCTGACCATGGACACCTTCCCTTATCTCGCTCTATCCAAGGTGCCAACATTCACTTCCTTCCGTGTTTTCTTGACAGCTTTTGAATGTATTCTTTTAGGGCTGTCAAGGTTAACGCGTAACTCGTGTGATTAATTAAATTTGTTTAATTGCGTCAAATTTTATTAGATTAAGCGCACGTTTTTTTGTTTCACTTCAAAACCATTCTAAGCTTTATGTAAGTTCTTTATGTACTTTCTAAGACATATGTTTCATGTTAGAGTGATACGTATTTATTAAGTTTGTTTTCAGCTGACAAAAAGAAGGCAAAACGTGCTTCAATTTTTTGTTTTATTATTATTAGTTTATATTTATTTATTTTTACAAAAAACACAATGTCCTGTTTTTTTATTAAGAGTATAACCTAAAAAAATGGGTACTTCAAACTTTCAATTGATGTATAACACTTATATGTATATGTACTTGAATAAAGAGTGACTCGACCTCGACGACCTCGACGAGTGGTAAAAAACTAAGAAAATATTTTGCAAATTGAACAAAAATTATGAGTTTACATTAATTTACATATTACAGCTCATTATCCATTATTCCAAGCTTTAGGCATTTAATCGCCATTAATCGTGATTAATTTAGTCAGGGAAGTGCGATTAACTAGCTTAAAAAATATAATCGTTTGACAGCACTAGTATTTTTTATTTATCGATTTCTTTTCTGTATGTGATCAGACTTACAACGTGGACAAGCAGATGCCCGACAGTGCGGGCACAGCCACGGCGTATCATTGTGGCGTGAAGGCAAACTACGGCACCCTAGGGGTCAGTGCGGCCGTGCCCAGGAAAGACTGCAGCGCCACCAAGGGCAACACTGTGGAATCTGTTCTTCATCGGGCGAGGAGGGCAGGTAAATACAAAAAAAAAAAAATCCCAACAGCTTCTATGGAATCAGACGAGTGCCAAAAATATCAAACATAAATGTCTAAACAAAACTAAAGAAAACGTGTTATTTTTGTTTTTTGGTTTTTTTTTCAGACGGTAAGCTTAAAACATTTTTTTTTCGATTCAACCTAATATTTCTAATAAAAATATAAAAAAATGAAAAAAATGTTTTTTATTAAAATAAAATAATATAATAACGTTATTTTAAACGTATCACCAGAAGATACAATGTGTAATAAAGGAAAGGGTTAAAATTTCAATCACAAAAATTTACCACACCACACTCATGCAACCCACCAGACAACCCTTCTCTTAGAAATGTGAGCAAAAATGTTACTCTTCTCGCCCCTAGACCTCAAAAACTAGTTTTTATTAAAATCTGAAAAAAAAATCAAATTTTCAAAATTTGGAGCGGCTCCCCTAGTGGTCACTGCTGTGGAAAAGCAACGGAGCAGTTAGTTGCTGTCACCTGGTGATCAAATTATGCATTACAAGTGTATGTTTGAATTTATCAAGTTTTTTGAAACAGAATTTTAATTTAAGGCCCCGTAATCTGACAATAAACAAAGAGTATCACCAGTGATACAAAACGCAGTCGCTAGCACGTTTTCTGGTCAAGGAGCTGCCAATCACATTCTCACCAGCCAATCAGAATGAGTACTGCCCCCATGTGATACTTGTGTCAAGTTGAAAAGCAAAAATTTGAAACGCAACGAAAAATCTGAAACGAAATTAAATAAGGAAAAAAGTTTCAAAGGAAAATGAGAAGATTGCAGGGAAAGCAAAACTAAATACAGCGCTAAGCATATACATTTATTTAATCTTTTTTTTGGACACCAATCTAATCTGATATTTTTGGGCACTAAAACGTAATAGCTCACGTTTTCGGTTAATATTTCTCAGTTTAATGAGTTTAATTCCTGAATTTAAGCCAATCTGCATGTCTGGATGCTCTTGAATTTTTTATCTTTGTTTTTTTATGATGCATTTTATCACGAGTTTAAACACAAACGTAGAATTTTCTGGGTACTGTGTATCCCTCATCTTCTCTGAAATACTCGCTTTTTATTGTGTTAAGCTATTAAAAGATATGACGAATTAAGGTTTATCTTATCTTATCTTGTCATCCACACTGTAATTTAGATAAATGTACAGCATATAGTAAACTCAAACTGATCAAAACACCCAATGATGTCCAAAAGTGACATTGTGGTGAATTTCTATATCATACATTTTTAAATAGAAGCAGAATAGAAAATGCGGCCATTGTAGAGTATAATAATTGAGTGACTTTTTTGCTGTTAAAAATTCAATTAAAGAGGTCAAATTGAATCGTAAAGTCAATTAAAAAAGGAATTGAATTTATATCAATGTAAAAAGACTGTAAAATTACCAAGTTAAGGAAACTGAATAAAGGCATTTCATTTAAGTTCAGTTCAATTCAAAGGACTGTGTTCAAAAAACACAGAAACAAAGAAAAGAATTCAATTAACGAGATAAAATTGTAATTGAATAGTAAAGTCAACGTAAAATAGAATAGAATTTATGTCAATGTAAAAAGACAGTAAATAATTATGTACCAAACGCAGTACCAAATTGTGATACTGAATAAAGGCATTTTAATTCAATTCAATAGACTGTGTTTTGTTCTCACAGGCAAAGCTGTTGGTATAGTGACCACTACGAGAGTCCAGCACGCATCGCCCGCTGCCAGCTACTCACACTCCGCTGATAGAGACTGGTACAGCGATAAAGAACTGACCTCGGAAGCCGTCGCGGGTGGATGCAAGGACATTGCATTTCAACTCATCAACAATACAGATATCAACGTAAGACCCAAAGTTCAAAAGATAAGAGTTGTGTGTATGTGCCAAACGTATAGTTCTACCAGCTCTGCGAGAATTTATTTTTACGTGGAGCTGTTATTCTTGGTATTTCTGTCAAGTAAGTCATCTTTATCTTTTATAAAGCACTTCAAAAAACAGACAAACTGACCAAAGTGCCTAACACTTTTAAAATAACAACAGTAAAAACGAAAAGGCAAAAAAATGAATGCAAAGTCAAAAATCGTAAATTAGAATACAATTAATAAAATAAATAAAACAGTAACAGACATAAACTATATTAACAGACATATAAAGCACTAATGACACAAAATACAGATCCCAGAATGCAGTGCTCCAGCAGCCTTGCCTTAGTACTCTTGAATTTAAATATTGTCAAATGTTAAATTGTATTATTATAGTTATATTATATTGTATAATTTGTGTAACAATTACTGTGTAGCACATTTTGCTTATTTATTTTAATTATTTATTGTCTTTGTTTTTTTAAGCATGTTCATATTTTTATCTTGTGTCATTTTGACAGGTTATATTTAGTTTAAGTTGTTATTTATTTTTTTCTCTCTCGGGTGTTTTAGGTTATTTTAGGTGGCGGGAGACGGTACATGTTTCCCAAAAGTGTTAAGGATCCTGAATACCCTAAGGAAGAAGGAAGCCGGCAAGACAATAGAAACCTAGTCGATGAATGGCTGAAAATCAGAAAGGTAAAATTCCTAAACCTAAAATTCAACTCATATTTAATGTATGGACTGCTTTGCTTCATTTAATAGCTCACGTTTTTATAATTTTAGAATGCAAGGTATGTGTGGAACAAGAAAGACTTTGCCGCTGTCCCTGATGACGTGGACTACTTGATGGGTGAGGATTGTCTTTTATTTATGTATTCAAACATGTATATATAACAAATAATAACAACATAAAAACCACAACATAAAAATAATGTTTATTTTTATATATACATTCAAACATGTATATATAACAAATAATAACAGCATAAAAACCACAACATAAAAATAATGTTTATTTTTTGAGGTTTCCAAATGATTTTTTCGTCTACTACCACACCCAGAATTTTCATTTCATAAACTCTAATTTGAATTTTAAATAAATTGTTTGTTTTGCAATTGCCCCATAGCATGAATTTAGTTTTTTTCTAAATTTAATAACGATTTATTTTTTATCGCACCGTTTCTCAACCTTATTAACAGGACTCTTTGAGCCGAAGGACACCAGGTATGAACTAGAGCGAGATCCAAACATGGACCCATCGCTGACCGAAATGGTGGAGAAGGCCATCAAGATTCTGCAAAAGAACAAAAACGGATTTTATTTGTTCGTGGAAGATAAGTACATTTCTCGTGCTCTTTCGTTGACTCGTCATCATCATGGAAAATACAGTGGCACCCCGACTTACGAATGTCCTTACTAACGAAAAACCTGAGTAATGAAATGAAACTTTTGTCCTGAGTTGCAAAGAAATTCGCTATATGAAACGAGCATGTCTTGGTCTTACAGGCATGAATGAGAGTCCAGAAGTGTAAAAAACAGTTGTTTAATCCTCTAAAACATAAAACATTCTGATGACGTTAGTTCCGTGTCTGTGACGTTATTTCAAGATGGCGGTCAGTGTTCACGTGAGATTCTCCGCTGTATTATTATATACTGTACCTTTCGCCAATAGGCAATTTAAACAACCACTTCGTAGCATGTTTTTACTACATTTATTAACAATAGTTTATCACTTGTAAAAAAAAATGTCTGAATTCACGAACTCGTGGCACGGACTAGACGAATTGCATGTAAAATGCGGCTCAGCTGACGAAATTCCCGCCTAACGAAACGGTCGTCGGCACAGATTAATTTCGTAAGTCAGGGTACCACTGTATATTTATTTGGTGTTTTCCTTGTTGTGTAAGTGGAAGAATAGACCACGGCCATCATGCCGGCCAGGCCAAGTATGCTTTGACGGAGGCTGTGGAGTTTGACCGATCGATTGCACGTGCGGCTGATCTGACCAGTGAAAGTGACACTCTGACTGTGGTGACCGCAGACCATTCCCACGTCTTCAGCTTCGGTGGCTACTCGTACAGGGGCAATCCTGTTCTAGGTAAGCCTAAAAACGACGCCTATTACCGTAATTTCTGGACTATAAGCCGCTACTTTTTTCATAGATTTTGAACCATGCGGCTTATACAAAAGTGCGGCTATTCTGCAGATTTTTTTCTAAACCAGAAGTTTTTCTGCTCTAAACCGGAATTAGAATCAAAACTAAGACAAAATAAATGCAAAGAAGAATCAGATATAAGTCGGTCTGTGAAAACTCTATCTTTTCAAATCCTCACCCCTTCATCTAAAAATACTGTAGATACCGTTTATTTTCTCTTTTTTCTGTCCCGTTTTAATCAGCAAAGTTGCTGCCGTGTTTAAATACAGGTTAGGAAAGGATCTATTAAGTTACATACATGTACATTTACAATTCAAAATTGTTCTGTTCCTGTAGTAAATATCTAATCCAAAAAAAAATCCTAAATGCCCGAAATCCTAAAAATTATTTAGTAACTGTGCGCACATTTAGAAAAATGTGTGCGTCTCATAAGTGAAAAAATTAAGAGATATTGATTCATTAAAGGTGCGCTTTTTCTGCATTTTCTTTCATTGTTGTATTTTTATCTTTTATTTATATTTGATCTTGCATATTTATGTGGAAGATATTATTTTTATCTTTTATATTTTTTTCATGTTTTATGTTATCTATTTTGATTGTATTTTATTGCTTTTATCTTTTGCACTTGTACTGCCCACACACTATGTTTACACGCCAGACGATGGTAAAATACATTTCATTTCACGTTGTTGCCAAATAATTATGTATGTGACAAAATTTGAATTTGAATCGCTAGTCAAAACCGTGACGTGTCTTACAGGAACTTCCTACTCCAAGGGTGAGGACGGTAAAATGTTTACTAATGCGCTTTACGGAAACGGCCCAGGATTCCAGATTGCTAACGGAACTCGTCCAGATGTGAATGAAACCATCTCAAGTAGGTGTACTGACTTTTCATCTTCATGAGTAACACTTCCTTTCTACCAGAGGTGTAAGGTACTTAAGTAAATGTACTTTGTTGCTTTACTTAAGTATGTTTTTGGAGTATCAAAAAAATAAGCAACTTTCACTCTCTACTCCACTGCATTTCTGATTGAGTAGCTGTACTTTTCACTCCACTACATTTGCATTGACACTTACAGTTACTCGTTACATTTTGATTGTGCGCAACAAACCATAATGGATTTTTATCGCGGTTAATTTCTTGAAAAAAATAACAAAAAAATTTGAGCTTTTATAAAAAAACATCGTCAAATTTGAGGAAACACATTGAGGTATATGTGTCTTATTTAATGTTAATTTAAAATGAATTTATTGTTAAGTTAAACTATACAGATCTTCCCTGACTTTACAATGGTATTGTAATGTTACCAAGCCTAACATGGCAAAAACACTGTGACATGACTATATTTTAGCTTCATTTTTTTGTGCAACATGAATAAATGTGATGTCTATTGTAGGCAATGACTGAGAGATCACTGGGAATCACATCAAAGTCAGCTCGGAATTTTGTTTATTTTTATTACATTTCTTTGCACATTTGAGTTTGATTGAGACTGACTTTTTGTTCTTTATCTTTTTTACTTTAACATTTTTGAAACACGGAGGTGTTAAATTTCGCCTACTGTATTAGAAAATAAAACCTCATGAACAGAGTTTTTCCACATTGCTTTGCTTTTTGATTTTTTTGGGCCTAAATTCAGTGTGTAAAATACTTAAGTCCTTTTCAAATGCGATACTTTGCTTTTTTGACTCAAGTCTTCCCTATAGTGGTGATGTTTTACTTGTATTGGAGTAACTTATACAGCACGTATCCGTACTTTTACTCAAGTATGGTTGTCTGGTACTCTGTCCACCTCTGCTTTCTAACCTTATCGTTTCAAACACGTACTTCTTCTGCTTTATTTCCAGGCAGGGACGACTACCTTCAGCAGGCTGCTGTTCCGCTGGATTCTGAGACTCATGGCTCCGAGGACGTCGCCATATTCGCCAAAGGTCCGATGGCGCATCTTTTTCACGGAGTTCAAGAGCAAAGTTACATCGCCCATGCCATGGCCTACGCCGCCTGCATAGAGCCCTACGCCGTTTGCTATGGCGTCTGCACTCAGTTCAGCTTCCTGGTGCTGATGATGGGCTTACTGGTCTCCATTATGACCTGTCATTAAGGAGATCACATGGTTGACGTTTGTTTGTCAAGATCATTTTTAATTTGTATATATGAATAGGGGCTAAAATGTATACATATTTTAAAGGTGTGCGTTTAATATGTATTCACGTTTTCAACTATATGGATTAATAATATCCATATACTGTATGTGTATTATGTGTATTATTTGCATGTCTGTGTGTGTGTGTGTGTGTGTGTGTGTGCGCACATTATATTTAGACCTTCAAGTACTATAAATACGAATAGTAAATCTTCTATGTGATAAATGGACTATTTACTTCTAATAGTAAATCGTAAAATGTAATCTATAAATAGTAAATGAAATATTAAATCTTCAAGTTAATATGGTACTTATCATTATCATAAATGAGCATTGTGTGTGTGTGTGTGTGTGTGTGTGTGTGTGTGTGTGTGCGCGCAGGGGGACTGTAGTGGTCCAAATTACAAAGTTACAATGTGTAGAGATAAACATGCATAAACAGTTAAATGTACACAATTACAGAATAAATTCACATGTTGTATCATGTATTTATTACAAATATATGATTGATATAAAAAGTTTTTTGTTTTTCACTTTGTGTGTGTGTGTGTGTGTGTGTGTGTGTGTGTATGTGTGTATAGGTGGGAGGATTATAGTGATAAGCATAACCTTTCAAAGCTCAACTTCTATTTTAAAATGCACACAAAATATATAAATTAAGAAATTGATAGTAATACATGACATAGTTACTCAGTAGGGATATACTTACAAATATAGAGCTTCAATTAAACGTATACAATTATTAAGCAAATATACATATATGATGAAAACAAAAAGTTGCACTTTTTTTGTACTTTGTGTGTGTGTGAGTGCGTGCGTTTTTGCATGTGTGGGAAAAGGTATCAACATAACACTTCAAATCTCTTCAAAAGGATAATAAAGTAATATTAAGAATTTTTAGAGAATTTTACACGGATATACTGTACACAGAGCTACAATTAAAAACGTACACAATTATTATTACACGAAAATTAAAAGATGTTTTTAACTTCTTTTGAGAGAGAGAGGGAGAGAGAGAGAGAGAGAGAGAGAGAGAGAGAGAGAGAGAGAGAGAGAGAGAGAGTCAGCTGACTAGTTGCTATAGCAGTGCCGCAACACTCGCGATATCTCGCACGCGAGACTAACTGCGGCGCCCTATTTCTTTTCCTCGGTAAAAAATGGAACGTCGCGCGAACCGTGGCTGAATTTGACTTTTCGGCACATAACAACTTCGCCCTAAACAAAGTTTTCGTTCACATTACGTGACGTTTCAACAACTGTATGCTAAGCAAACCGGGCTAGGGCGCTGTTTCTGGCCTGCTAACCGCTATTTCTGCAGCGTGATCAGTATAGAATAGTTGTGTTGTTGTAGTTGTTGTTTATTACGGTTATGGCTGCGCCTCGACCCATTAAAGGGATTTTAAAAAACAAACCCAGCGTGGTGGTCCGAGCCGAAGAGCCCGTCCAGGAGACGACAGAACCGGGACCGCAAGTCAACTCCGACGACGACCAGCAGTGAGTACAAACCACACTTTCACACGCTTCAGTCTATAGTCTCAGTTAGAGTTGTTTTTTTTACATGTTTACTCTTTACTTTGACATGACAGGGCTCGTAGCATAAAATGCTAAAAGGCTAGCCTACGTTGATAATAGTCGGCTCAGACATTACCAGTTGCATTACTGGTGTTGTATGTGAACTGTCACAAACACCTGCCAATGCAAAGTTGGGTAATATTAACTCTTTATTTGTCTGAGTGGCAGGTTGTGTTTATTATTTCAGCAGTGCTTTTGAATTATGTAACTCCGTGTGACGTATGATTAGCTCGTTACGCCTTCCATCGAAGCCTTCTGACGTCATTCATCAGCTGTCACTTACGAATTATAAATATGATAATAAACAGCTATTCGTTGTTACGTCTCACACTGTGTCGTTGATCAAAAATAGGTGTAAAAATAGGCTGTAAGTTGGTGTTTACAGCATCCAAGGCTACAAAGCGAATTGTGTGAATAAAATAATACTCCAGTTGACAAACGTCCAGTTGCTTCCAAAAGCTACATTAAAATAATTCAATTTGCTTTGAGTTCTTTAAGCAAATTCATGACAATGTAAGTTGTGTGGCCTAATGGTTACAACTTTGTCGCTGTTCTGGAAGTTTCTCTTTTATTTGATTAATTCAGGAATTATTTATTCATCCCCTTGGGTAAATTCTTTTTTTTTTCTTTTGTAAAAAAAAAAAAGCAGATTAAGTTGCTTTTTTGTTTTAATACCACAACAAACATTTAGGGGAAAAAAAAACACCTGCATCATTGATCATCCAAGCAAAGATGGTGAAACGCATCTTGTATATAAATATATAATATATAATTAATATATATATATGAAAAAAAAATAATAAACCAAAAAAAGTTTCAAGCTAGTAAGGGGCAGCACGATGGAGTAGTGGGCGGCGCTGAGACCAGTCAGTCGGGGTCTTTCTGTCTGGAGTTTGCATTTTAAGTGAATTAGAATTGGACAGTTGACCATAGGTGTGAGTGAGAGTGTAAATCTGTGTGTCCTGCTCTGTGATTGGTTGGCCACCAAAGCAGTCCATCCCACCTCCATTTTCTACATGGAGTAGGAAAGAATGAATGAATGGATGAATGAATATATACAGTATTTAAAAAGGATACACACTTTGTTTATACAACTTTAGTGTGTGCCACAGAGTAAACAATGTGTAAATAGGGGTGAGGATGTTTCTGGACGCTTCAGGAGAGAATGACGGACATTCAGCCGTCACACAAAAGCTTTGTAATGTTAGATTGCGGCTTCTCTTCTCCGGGGTCTTTCTGTGTGGACAAATTGCATGTTCTCCCAGTGTGTGTGCATGGGTTTCCTCTGTGTTTCCGGTTTCCTCCCACAGTCCTAAACACGCTAAGGTGAATGGGCGTTGGAGAATTGACCCGATCTGTGATTGGTTGGCCTCCTGGGCGTGTCCCGCCTCAGGTCCTCGTGACCCAGAAGTTGTAGAAAATGGATGGATGGACAAAATGAGGATTATTGTCTGTAATGCAACAATATGACTCCGGTTTTGCTCCCACAAATGTAGAAGTTTCGTCCTTTCTATTTGCCATAATGTAAAGATGACTAGTGACCGTTTTTTTTTGTGTGTTCCATTTGTCTTTCTGAAGGACCTCTCTAATTTGAAAATCATTCTGATATTAGCGTGCAGTCATAACCTCTTCCTGAGATTATGACTGAGATCCTTAAAAAAGCATGATGATAGCACAATATAGACATACTAGAGAACCACGTTATTTGTTCCTTGACTGTAAATAATAATTCATGATAATAATAAAAACAAGATCACGTGTCATTTTAAAGTCCTATCAGCGTGTCATTTTATTTATTCAAATAAAATAAAAACTATTTAAATTATGTATTTAGATTTTGAGAATGGGATTATTGTACAAATGTGTTGTGGAAGGGTGGCAAGCTCATTTATTTTTTTATTATTATAACCGCATCTAATTGATATATATATATATATATATATATATATATATATATATATATATATATATATATTTCTTTAAGGATTTATCATTTATTTATAATATTTTTTACAGCAAATATGATTTTACCAAAGTAATTCCAGTTGAACAAATTACACTGACAAACAATGAGATGTTGTGTTTTTGTTTGTTTGTTTATTGTTGTTGTCACACATCTTTAGGAAGAAATCTCAAAAATGGGACGAAATGAATATTTTGGCCACATATCACCCAGCGGACAAAGATTATGGGATGATGAAGATAGATGAGCCCAGCACACCATATCACCGGTGAGACGACTTTTTAGGTTTTTTTTTACTATAATATTGAAATGTTTCAATTATTAAATATCTATTTGTTAAATATCTATTTGTTTAAATATCTTACCACTCAAGAGGCTTATGTTTGTCACAGGATGGTTGGCGAAGATGATGATGAAGGAGCTCTCAGTGACTCCGATGGAAATACTGTACTTCCTGGAGACGACCTTGCGAAGAAGTAAGTGATGTACTGTATATCCGGTCTGCTGTGTTTCACATTTTTATTTCTTTGTTGAAAACAATATTCATATACTAGTAATAATTGATTCACAGTTCTATTAGTTAATTGAGAGAAAGAAAGATTCGTTCAGATCTTACAATTAAAGTAATCTTAATTTAAAGAAAAAAAAAAAACAAATATTCATATATATCTTACAACAGTCAGTTTATGTAAAAAAATGCATATGTCCTTGTTGTAACATAACAACAGAAACAATAACAATATTATCAACATAGTTTTCAAAAATGTGAGCAACAATTGTGGGTGTTGAACTTTTACACTTTTAGGTTTATTTAACTATTTGTGATTATGATTCTTGTGATTATATGATTATTATATGGATTTACATGTGTAGCTATTACTGATTTTGTGTTATTTATTAACTGGATTATGAAATTTGTAATTTTCGTGTAATTTTTAGGTAATTATGCAAAACTGCTTTAAGTTTGAGCTTAAATTATTATTGTGACTACTTTGTTCAAATTATATTGCGTGTACAGCATTAACATTGTGAAACATAAAGTAAAAGATTAACAAATGTAAGTTTTTAAAGCCAGTAATTTTCCAGCTTCAAGATCATTATGGAAATGTGTCTTTAAATGACAGTGTCAAACTCTGAGACTATATTTGGAGAAGCAAGGAGAATTATCCTACATTCTGTCCCAGATTTAGACGGGATCTCGTCCACGTCTAAAATGATTGCAAAATAATTCATGGAATGTTATACTGGGAATTTAAGGTTGGAAATCCCCTTAAAATGGAAGAACACGAAAATTTTAATCAAAACGTGCAGATAAACCAGTGAATCAAGCAGCATAAAACTAATTCACAATATTAAATCATGCGTAGTAACTTAAACGCAACCTGAAGCTTTTGTTATTTCCCAATTATATTGGGATATTAAATTTAATTATATTTAAATATAATTAAATTATTATAATTAAATTTAATTATATTTAAATACTTTATTTTTAAGTGGGAGAAATAAAGCATTTTTCAATTATATTTTACAATTTATTTGAATTTTGGGGAACTTTATTTTCTATTTCTCTGCAACTGGAATGCACCCATATATGGACATAGCAAGTGGTATCACAGCACCCCCTACTGGACAAAAACTCTACATTTACTACATTTAGAAGTAATATTTATTCAATTTTTTTTATTATTTTATATTATTCGAGGGTTGTTCTATTATTCTAAAAGGAGTGTTATCAAGAGAAGTATTTAGTCAGAACTTTAGGTTTCTGGAAAGTCAGAATATCAAGAAAGTAATGAGGTGCTTATGTTCACCTATTAATAGAAATACGTTATTAGCGAACATCAATAATGATAAATACTGTGATTTTAGTGATTTTATAAAAAAGTAAAAAAGAATAAAAGTTTTTTAAATTTAATTTTTTATTTTTATTAATTTTCATTTAAATATTATTATAGTATTTTCATTTTATTTTATTTTTTTAAGTATTTTTAAGGGCAATCCACTAAATATACTCTTGTTTCATTGAACTTTTTTTTTTCCTTTTTTTTCTTCTCGTCTCAGGCTAGCGGCGGCAGTGGCAGCGAACGCAGATTCTCGCTTTATGAGAGAGCCAGAAGAAGAAAGTGAAGAGGAGGAGGAAGAGGAAGAGCTGGATCCAGAAGAACAAGGTGAGATGTCGGTTTCATCATGAAATACTCGAGAGATCTTCAACTGACTGAAAAGTCATTTCCACTCGTCTTCTTTCGTTTTTCCCTTTTTTTAATGTATTTTGCAGAAGTCTTATTGTCATTTTGTGTGTTTTCTGTTGTTTTAGAAAGAAAGAAGCAGTTCCAGATGATGAGGAAGATGCATTATAATGAAGGCCTGAACATCAGGCTAGCACGCCAACTCATCGCCGACGAGCTGGAGGAGGAAGACGACGAGGATGAAGAGATGAAGGATGATGTGGAAGCTGAGGACATTACAGTTGACCCTCCAGTAGAAGGTCATTTAGGATAAATATTGTTTTTTTTTCCTGATTATAACAATGTTGTTATATATATATATTTTTTATCTTTATTTCCGAAATGTTTGTTTGCCACAAAAGGTTGATATTTCAAACTAGTTGGCAAAGTTGCATTTTACTTGTCAGCGTATTAACAATTAATTTTAATTATTAATTTTGTTACCAAATATGAATGACTTTTTAAATTTGAATTACTTTTTGAGCGTTAAAATAAAATGAACCAATTTAAAGTTTGGTTATTCTGATCGTATTTATTTATTTTCTGTAAATGGCTTCCAAAGTTGCTAGCAATTTTTTTATCAACATGAGTTTGTGTGTAATGGTTGAAAATGTAGGATTTGCTTTTAAAAAAAGACTTGAAAGCTTTTACAGAGTTAGCGAGGTCCGAGTAAAATTTGAACAATGTCCTACAATAGGTGGCGCTAGGTCACCTAGGTTAAATTTTGATATATTTGTTTAGTTGTTTGTTTTATACTAACTCCCCTCATTGGCTGCCTGCAGCTGTATTTATTTTTGAAACGATTACGTTGATCTTATCAAATCTTATCTTTTTAAGCATTGTAATGGACCAATGAAAATCCTTTATTCGCTTCTAAGCCAGTGTATTGACATTATTCTCGTCAGCTTGAAATCTTTAAAGCATTCAAAGTTTTTAGTAAGACTCATCTTCACTTCTAACTAATTTGAAAGACAAAATATTTGCTGGTGTTCACATCTTAAATGTTTTTTTGTTTGTTCTCTCACTCTTTCTCTCTATCCCTTTTTCTATCTCTCTCTCTCTCTCTTGCTCTCACACTCGCGCTCTCGCTTTCTCCCTCATTCACTCTCACAATCTCTCTTTCTGTTTATCTCTCTCTCTTTCTCTTGCACACTCTCACTCTTTCTCCCCAACTCTCTCTCAATATTTTTCTCGCTCTCTTTCTCTTCATCCCTCTATCTCTCCATTTCTCTCGCTCTTCCTCTCTATACCCAATTCTCTCTCACTCTCCGCTTACTCTCACTTTCTCTCTCTTTATCCCTCTCTCTCTTTCACTCTAACTCTTTCCAACTCTCTCTTTTTCCCCTCTTTTTCTCATTCTCTCACTCTTTCTATTTCCCTCTTACCCTTCTCCAACTCACTCTTTCTCTTTATCCTCTTTCTTTCTTCTCTCTAACTCACTCTTTCTATTTCCCTCTCTCTATCCCTCTTTCTTTCTTATTCTCACTCTCTTTATATCTCTCTCTCTCTCT
>CM051507.1:4199924-4217143 GCA_028031935.1 Paedocypris micromegethes
CTCTCTCTCTCTCTCTCTCTCTCTCTCTCTCTCTCGCTCTCTCTCTCTCACTCAAACACACTCTCTCTCTCTTTCTCTCACCCTGTCTGTCTGTCTCTCTCTCTCTCTCCTTTCACAGCCGAATCCTTGGATTTGTAAGGAATCCGCGTTTGCCTTTTCGCCCTCCGCGTCACGTGATCCTCAGACGGTGTTGTCAGCTTCAGGATTTGCCATACGTTTGTTGTCCTAACGCTTCACAGCCGTATCCATGGAGACCCCCGTGACCCGCGAGCATGATGATACTCATTTTTTTTTTTTTTTTTTTAAATCAATCAACTCCACTATTTCTATTCGCAGACACTGCCAAGCGGAAGCTGGTACAAATGTGCTTTATGGAAATCTACTCCACTGTACGCATGGCACCGGCTCGATTGCTAACCTGTGCCTGAATAAACGAGCATTACGTTACTATAAAACCATTAACCGTGAAAACCATCTGCTGACGGCTTGTGTTTTACATCGTTTTTTTTATTTCACATTAGCAAGGGTTTTTTTTTTCTTCGAAGGCCGTTTGAAGAACAATTCATGCTACTTTTTAACACGATGAATTTAGTTAATCGTGACGATTGTCAAAGCCAGCTCGGTTGGAGGAAAAACGCATTATGAATTGCGAATGTGCGTCTGGAATTGAAACGTTTGAACGATTTTTCAAAAACGATTCGAGTCTGTGGTTTTTCTCTGAGACCTAAAGTCCTTGAATGTGAATCTATAACGTAATCTGTTTGTTTGTCATCTGAAAGCTGAAATAAATTCAAGCACTTAATTGTTTAAACCGTGTGTTGTTGCTTTCTGTTGAAACTCTGATCATATTAAGGAGTGTTATTATATTATATATATATTCAAAAATTCAAATTCAAAATTCAAAATGTAGCAGTGGAGCAGGAGCCAATCACAACTACTGTGGGCCTGAGGTGGGACACACCCATTAGTGATGGCAACCAATCACAGAAAGGGACACATTTACACTCACTATCCACTCCAAACACTCCAAATCCGCCTGACATGGAGCCAATTGAAACGTTTCTGAAGGACAACGTGCGCATGCGTCGTTCAGTCCAGCTGCTGCTGACAGAGAAGCCAGATGTGCCAGCAGAACCATCGCCACCTCGGTAAATCATTTCATCCTGGGTATGGTTGCTGTTTTCATGGCGAAAGGAATTCGTAAAAAGCTCTGCGGTTTTTGATTCTTTTCCACTTGTTTTCATATATTCACACAACGGATTTATTTCGGGATTTTCTGGAGGTAACGGAAACGAGGTGTTCTGAAAATTCCTCCTACAGCTCAGAAGTTCCTACACTGACGTCACTGCTCAGCTGTTCCTAGCTAGCTCGCCGCGCAAGCGCGTTAAAACACGTCAAAACTAAATGCTAACATAAATAAGTACAATATATTGTAACACGCTCGTTAGAACATACGTCACTGCTCAGCAGTTTCCAGCTTGCAAGTTGCGCATGCGCGCTAATAAAACGTCACTTCTCAGCTGTTCTTACCCTTCGCGGTGCTCGATTTTCGCATGAATATAATTTACTATAATTGTATTTCATTTTTTTGTTCATTTCTTACAAAATTATTAATTTATTTATTTATCGTTTTAAAAATGCGGTTAGTGATTGTTTTTACGTTTTTAGTTTTTAATTAAATGTAACAATTATAATAGGCTCATCAATCTTGTAAATAGCTACAATAGTACATGCGTATATAAAAAAAATTGTTCAAACATGTTTTCATATATTTTATAAATCCAAAGCTTTTATAAAATCAAAGGTTAGCCACAAATCCAGATTGTGTATCTCAGCTCCCCGTGACCCAGACACGCGGTAGAATATAAAACGTATGTTCCTTCTTTCGCCACCAGGCGTCGCGACCTCATGTTCGTTTCCATGTCGATTAACCGAAGAAGAGCGGCGGTGACCACTGCAATGCCTGTCTTAAAATAACATTTGGTTTCACTCTGCGCAAGATCAAAAAAACTAATTTTGGAATATTATACATTAAATACCAAAGTGTGTTGCTCATTGATTTACACATCTACCCGTGGTCTAAATTATTCTATTAAAAGACGTGACTTGATATTTTCTTTCAGGCACGTCACTTGCCCCCCGTGATCGCGCTCATTGTTGTAGACGAGCCTGTCGCGTTAACTGTGTCACTTATCGCTGCATTATCGCTTCAGCAGGAGTGTCACTGATCGTCCTCTTATCATTCGTTATATGATCGACGTTGCGGCGGTGGATCCGGTGACTGACACGGGGAGAGATGATCACTTCAGCGGGTGAGTGTGCGCACGAGCTGCCGGAGAGTTTGGCTGAGTCACCGAGCTAACGGCTAACGGCGCTAGTTTCGGGATTATTTGTGATAAACTGTTGCGTTGCGTTCAGGTTTTGTCATTTAAAATGCTCAAGACGTCGTTTTTACCCGCATGTGTAATTTTCAAGACTCCACAATTTAATTTTAAACTAGTGACTGGAACTGTGTTTGTGACGTGCGGTGCTACTCATTCATTTATGGTTTGTGTTTGTTTGTTTGTTTATGATGTGTGCGTTGCGTTATGGTCACGTTTGTTTGTTTATTTAAATACTGTTTGATTAAATTAAATACTTAAATTAAAATAAAAAAATGAAATACTGTACTGTTTATTTAGATGTGTTTCTACTGTTGTGACATGAAATTTCCCCTCTGTGGGACAATTAAAGGCTTTTTCAATTCAATTTCAATTGGTGTAAAGTGAATCAGTCTGTCTTCCTGTCACTCTCTAATCTGAATCCACGTTTTTATTATGGGTTTTTGTTTTTAGCTGGAATAATTTCTCTTCTGGATGAAGAAGAACCTAAGCTGAAGGTAAACTCTTCTTAACGTCCCTCATATTTTTACCTCGTCACAAATGCACCACTGTTTTTGCACAGTTGTATTTTTGCACAACCTATTTATTGTTGCTTCTTGCTTTTGTTTTCTTTGATGTGATTTCTGTTTTTTGCTGCTGCTGAACACAAAAATTTCCCTGAGTGGGATTAATAAAGTCTTATCTATCCATCTATTTGTCTGTCTGTCTGTCCGTCTGTCCGTCCATCTGTCTATCCATCTGAAAATCTGTGTCAGGTTAAGAAATTTTAAGAAATCCTGACATTTATTTGACTGTTTGTAATATTTTTATTAATGCTTTCTTGTTATTATCATAGTAATTTAATTAACACCAATAACCACACAATCAAATTAATAAAAAGTGATAATTCTTTTAAAGATTTATATAGTGTGCTTTGAGACGGTTAAAATTGTTAAAGGCTTCTTAAAATTACTCAGAACTCAAACTCATATATCCGTCTTATCTATCTGTCCATCCATCTATCTATCCGTCTCTCTATCTGTCTGTCTGTCTATCTATCATTAATCTCAGTGTTTAATAACCTTTTCTGTGATTTGCAGGAGTTTGCTTTGTGCAAGCTGAACTCCATCGTCAACGACTTTTGGGCCGAGATTTCCGACTCCGTGGACAAGATGTGCGTAATCCAGATTCTAGTGGGGTGTGAATGTGTGATTGATCTGTTGATGATGTGGTCTTCTCTGCTGGTCAGTGAGGTCCTGTATGAAGACGAGACCTTCCGCAGTCGTCAGTTTGCGGCGCTGGTCGCCTCTAAAGTCTTTTACCACCTCGGAGCCTTTGACGAGTCGCTGAACTACGCGCTGGGAGCCGGAGATCTGTTCAACGTCAACGACGACTCCGAATATGTGGAGACTATTATTGGTCAGTCTGTCTGTCTGTCTGTTCACGAATGCCTGTCACTTCCTGTCTCTCTCTCTCTCTCTCTCTCACACTGTCTGTATGTCTTTCTATCTCTCTCACTCTCCCTCACGGTCTCTCTCTGTCTCAGTGTCTGTCTTTATCTCTCTCTCTCTCCACCTCTCTTTCACTCTCATTCGCTCTCTGTCTCTCTTCTTTCACTCTCTGTCTCTCTCTCTTCTTTCACTCTCTGTCTCTCTCTCTTCTTTCACTCCCTGTCTCTCTCTCACTCTGGTCTCACATGGTCTGGGCACACGGTCTCTCTGTCTCAGTGTCTGTCTTTATCTCTCTCTCTCTCTCTCTCTCTCTCCACCTCTCATTCGCTCTCTGTCTCTCTCTTTCTGCATTCCTCTCTCACTCTCTCTCTCTATCCTGTCTCTCTGTCTCTCTACCTCTCACTGCCATCCCCCACACACTGTCCCTCTCTCTCTCTCTCTCTCTCTCTCTCTCTCTCTCTCTCTCTCTCTCTCTCTCTCTCTGTCTGTCACTGTCCGTCTGTCTTTCTATCTCTCTCTCTCTCCTTTACGGTCTCTCTCTACCTCTCGTTCGCGCTCTCTCTGTCTCACTCTGTATATGTTTCTCTCTCTCTGCATTCCTCTCACTCACTGTTGCTCTCTCTCTTTCTCCCCCTCTCTACCACTCACACACACACACTCTCTCTCTCTCTCCCCAACTGTCTGTCTCTCTCTCTTTCTATCTTCCACACTGCCTGTCACTCCCTCTCTTTCTGCATCCCTTTCTCTTTGTCTCTAACAATCATGTCACTGAGTGTGTTTTATTCTGTTTCCCCTCAGCTAAGTGTATTGACCATTACACCAAGCTGCGCGTGGAGAACGCAGAGCTTTCCGAGGATGAAGAGAAAAAGCCAATTGATCATCGTTTAGAGGGGATTGTCAGCAAGATGTTCCAGCGCTGCCTGGGCGATCACAAGTACAAACAGGCCATCGGCATTGCTCTGGAGACGCGGCGCCTGGATGTCTTCGAGAAAACCATCTTGGAGTCTGTATGTTGTTGTTCATTTCTTTGGAACTTTTTAGTTCTGACATTTAATTTGACTCATTCTTGTAGGGAAAACATAAATGTGCAATTAGGCATCAAACACGTTTAATCGTTCCCGATACACCACCATTTACAAAATTATTCTCTGTGTTAATTTCGTTGACAAAATATTTTCGTCTTCGTCAACGACACTTTTTCCCTGATGAAAACTATATGAAAACTCCCGCTCAGGGACGAAAACTGTAACTACGTTTATAGACCCTTTCGTCAACGAATAAAAACTAAACAAAATTGCCTTCGTGACGACGTCCAATCATAATCCGAGCTTGAGGAGAAAGGCGGGTGCAAACGCAATCAAGACACGGAGTCTTTCCGCTGCAGGAAAAGCAGCGTGACTCTGGTAGCTGGCGAGGTAGTTATAGAGGCGCGTGTCTTCAATAACGTCTTCTCCGGCAGGAAAAAAAGGTCAGATATGTGGCGTCATTTTACATTCAACGCGACCTTAAAAAAACTAAAAAAGTAACAACAAATAAAAAAAAGCAACAATCATGGGCAGAAATACAACCCACCTGAAGCGCCATCTGCTGATGAAACTTCTTTTTTCACCGTGCAACCATTTGTTACTTATAAACGTGATACAATTATAATTTATTCTATTTTACTGCATTTATTTTTCATTTGAGGTTTCACATTTTACATGTTGAGGTTTCACATTTTACATGTTGAGGTTTCATTTATGAGAATACATTTATTTGGAGAGAAAGAAAAGTGTATTTAAATAAGTTAAAGAAAAATAAATGTTTTTCCAAAGAAGATCTTTTTATATATTTTATATGTTCATAGTTAACTACGTATTCAGATTCATACGTTCATAAGTTGGGGCGCAGCTAGCATGTAAATGGCTTAGTCTGTTCCAAGCCCACCTAATTCTTTTTTTGTTTGGACAATTTGAATTAAAAATTAACTAATAATTTGATAAAATAGTGTAATAAATGTTGCATACCAGTTATTGAAAAAACATTAATAATGAGTACTGTAGTATTAAAGTAAAAGGAAAACTAAGTTTATTTAGCCTTTCTGGTCAAGTGGCTAATGGTGAGAGAGGTGAAAAATCAACAACATTTTCTAGAAGATGTGTTTCGAAAACTCAAAACTTCCGTTAGCCAAGACATTGATAAGTTGAGGAACCGCTGTACATCATTAAGATTCTGTCTTGTTTCTTGTCCTGCAGAACGACATTGGTGGGTTACTGGCCTACAGCTTGAAAATCTGCATGTCCCTTATGCAGAATAAGCAGTTTCGTAATAAAGTTCTTCGAGTCCTGGTCAAGCTCTACATGAACCTGGAGAAGCCGGACTTTATTAACGTTTGTCAGGTGAGTTGTCGTCTTCCTCCTTCCTCGTCTGCCGAGTTTCCTGATGCCACACTCTTCTCTCCGTTCCAGTGCCTGATTTTTCTGGATGATCCTCAAGCCGTGAGCGACATCTTGGAGAGGCTGGTGAACGAGGATAACCTGCTGATGGCCTATCAGATCTGCTTTGACTTGTATGAGAGCGCCAGCCAGCAGTTCCTCTCCTCCGTCATTCAGAACTTACGGACCGTGGGCACGCCCATCCCCGCCGTGCCCGGCTCAACCAACACTGGCACTGTGTCCACTCAAGAAAGGTAGGAAGCTGAAAAAAATATATATATAAATATATCGTAAACCTTAAAAAATTAGAACACCCCCTCTAATAGAGCGCCGCCCTGACGCAAGAGTTAAAAATTATACTGGCGTGGTGTTCTATTAGAGGTTTTACAGTGTGTGTATATATAATAAAAAGGGAATTTACAAATCAGTTTTTACATTCTAGTGATACCATGGAGACGGATGACAAATCTCGACTGTTTTCTGGTGCAAAAGCTGAAGTGGTGAGCTGTGTTTACTTATTACTCTATTATTCTTTAACTATTACAACTATTAATAAAATAGTTATTATAATACTTAATATAAAAGTAATAATTGTAAGTAATAATGCTTGGTAACCAGTTTTAGCAGACGGAGTGGGCACATTTTTTAATTACTGTAAATCACAGACTATAATGTGCATCTGAATATCTGCACCCACTATTTATATGTAAATAAAACATACATTTGTGTCCATAAACTGCACAATATTTTCTCACTGTAACATTTTTAACATTTTTTTTACCTCACTTTTTATCCAAGTTCAAGTTTATTTATATAGCGTTTTTCTTAGTTCGAGACCAACGCAAAGTCGCTATGGGAATTAAAGAAAAAAAGTCAGTTAAAAAAGAATGTCCATTGTCCATCGTTGTTCAGACTATGGGCATGGTCATATTGATTCGTAGATGTTTGCTCTGTTGTTTAAATTTTTTTTATTCTCATTCACAAATATTCTCTTCATGTTTTCCATAACACATGTGAAGTAAAGCTTTAGTGAAAACACCTAACACAAATATTGCCCGCTTGTGATGTATTCTCTTCCATCATCAGAAGGATGAGCCGAAAGACCCCAACTCCAAAATGATCAAAATACTTAGCGGCGAAATGGCAATCGAACTCCACCTCCAGTTCCTCATCCGAAACAACAACACAGATCTGATGATCCTCAAAAACACAAAGGTGAGTGCAAAATAGTCCTGGAGCTCTTTTGATCCGCCAAAATCTCACGTTTAACAGGTGATTTTATTTTTTTATTTATTTTTTTTTCCGTAACAATTTCAGGATGCGGTGCGGAATTCTGTTTGTCACACGGCAACGGTCATCGCAAACTCCTTCATGCACACAGGAACAACTAGTGACCAGTTTCTCCGGTCTGTCTTCGGCTTTGTGTGACATTATTCTTCTCAAATATTCCTAAAAACAACAAGCAAGTTGCTCAAAACGAAGCGTTTCTTTCACAGGGAGAACCTGGAGTGGCTCGCCAGAGCAACAAACTGGGCGAAATTTACTGCAACTGCCAGTCTGGGTGTCATTCACAAGGTTTGTGAATAGATATACGTTCTTATGAATTTGATGTGCCGTATTTATGAGAATAAAAGCACCCTTTTTTTCAATTTTAGATGCTCAAAAACGTAGGGGTTCTTATATATGCACATAATTTCAAATATGCATGTAATTACAAGCCCCATTTTTACACATTTCAAGTCAGGAGCAATCACAAATAAATGGAAATGCGTCGACTTTATGCAGCAGTGGCTTCTACGTCGTGTGTTTTCTTTCTCTTTTTTTCTAAACTGGCTTTTAATGGCTCAATGAATGAATGAATAAACTTTATTGATCCCACAGTGGGGAAATTCAATTGCCGGAACAGCCACTAGAAACAATGACAAAATAAAGGGAAACCATGAACATATAGTGTACAGAAATAAAACAGAAATAAAGAAAAAATTACCAGGACGTGACACTTAGCAGTGGCTTAACGACAAGCTACGATACGTCACATGCAATCGAATTTAAAATATATTAATAACAAATTTCCCTGAATAACAGAAATAAAAAAGTCTCCACTTCAACGACACACAGCAGTGGCTAAATAACTCTAGACGAAATCTAATTAAATTAGTTACATTAACATTTGGAGCTCTGTTCTCTGTTTGACATATTCATATGAACTCGCATAAATGCGGTGCTTATTTACAATATTTAATGTTTGTTTTGTGATATTTAACAGACAAACAAATATTTATTAAATTAATGTAGAGTAACTTTTTTTTAAGTATTATTTTAGTTTATGATCATGGTAATTTATCTGTAAGAGTTAAATTGACAAGTTTTAAGCAACCAGTTTCATTGTTTTATTATAATAATTTCATTTATTGTGCGCTTTGAGACGGTTAAAACTGTGAAAAACGCCTTACAAATGCTCAGAACTTGAACTTTCCCTCGACTCCAGGGTCACGAAAAAGAAGCACTCCAGTTAATGGCAACGTACCTGCCGAAAGACACCTCGCCGGGCTCGGCCTATCAGGAAGGGGGCGGTCTGTATGCGCTCGGGCTGATCCATGCCAATCACGGAGGAGACATCATCGACTACCTGCTGAGTCAGCTTAAGAACGCCAGTAATGACGTACGTTTTTCGTCATGATCGTGACGTAAACCGGGCTACATTTTGTATATTTGTAGTTTAAAATTTAAAACTACAAAACTGTTTGAAATTGGACATGATTAAACCAATTTAGATAATCGCATGAGTTAACGCGTTAACTTTGACAGTCCTAGTTTTAACGTTAATTACATCATTTTTGACGTTTTTCTACAGATTATCCGTCACGGTGGAGCTCTGGGTCTGGGCTTAGCTGCCCTTGGTAGTGCCCGTCAGGACGTCTACGATCAGCTGAAATCAAACCTCTATCAGGACGACGCAGTCACGGGTGGGTTTTTGTTGGTTCTAAGACCCATAGTTAGTTACCAAATGCACTGTGCTGTTTAAAAAATAAAGACACACACGTTAGTTTTCAGTTTCAAAGTTACGAATTTGGAGCTCTGAGAAGTCGCAGAATGAGGCAGTTCAACCAACCAGGCTCCTCTTCTTCTAGCTCAATCTTTATTTATACTTCGGAAGAGAAGCAATAATAGTTTCAGTTGGGACTAACACAATCCATACAAGGGTGTTTCCAATAGTCAAAACCAATCATGTGTTCTTCTTTAGTCCAACGTTCGGAATAGCTACAGGACAAGTTCTCTTCTTCACACACACACTCACCTTGAATGGAATTTAGTGATGCACTGAAATGAAAATTCTTGGCCAAAACTGAAAAAGAGGAAAACCTGGTCGAAATCCAAAACACCGAAAGAAATCATGGCAATCATTAGTAGCACCATTGCATTTATTGCTATGATGGTGAACTAACTTTACTAAAATCAAGGAATTGCAAACGCATAGATTAATAATAAAGTTTCAAAGAATAAATGAAACTAAATTTGTTATAAATTATGCACATATTATTAAGCATATTGCAACAATCAAGAGTATAAAATATAAGTCAAACTAAAATGTTACATAAAACAATACATAAACAATAACATGCATGCCTGCTGAAAGGTTGAAAACCGAAAAAGCACTATTTGGCAAATATTTGGTGCATCCCTAATGGAAATGTCCACATTCAGTCCCTTATTTAACTCACACGCACCTGTTTCCCAAGTAAAGGCCTGTGCATTGTTATTTTTGCACTTTTCAGGCATTTCAGACATATAATATCTTTAACATTTCTAATATCTTAATATAATGTCTAACAGTTTTGATGACCAAATGTTTTGTGATGTGAGTATTTGCTCACTGTGATGCGGTGATGTCACAGGCGAGGCTGCTGGTCTCGCACTGGGACTGGTGATGTTGGGGTCAAAGTCGGCTCAAGCTGTGGAAGACATGGTCGGCTACGCTCAAGAAACCCAGCATGAGAAGATTTTGCGTGGCCTGGCTGTCGGGATCGCGCTGGTGATGTACGGAAGGATGGAGGAAGCGGATACGCTCATCGAAAGCCTTTGCAGAGATCAGGTCAGAGATTTATTTTTTTCTCATTAAAATCAGTATATTTTGAATATTTGGAAACAGTGGGGGAAAAAAAGAAAACCGAATTTAACAGATGTTTCGTTTTTTTTTTTTTTTTTCCTCTATGCATTCAGTGCCATATTTGTGTTAGAAGTAGATCTTTTAAAGAACTGTCTGCCTTTCAACAACAGTTGAACAACATAAAACAGCAAAAATACAAATAACTATATATACAGTGGTACCTCGATTTACAAAGTGAATCTGTGCCAAGTGCCGTTTCGTTGCGCAAAAATTGGGCATTTTACATGCATTTCTTCTAATTTGTGTCATGACTTCTTAAATTTGGACAAAAATGTTTAGAAATGATAAAATATTTGTAATTAATGTAATAAAAACTAAAAAACTAATAAAACTTAAAAAAAAACTAGATAAATAGCAATTGTTTAGTTTACCCTTTACCCTTTAGCAGAAGACAAACTTATTTGATATTTAAGAAGATCAGGTTGTGACAAAAAACTGTGTATATTCAATTAAATTAAAATGCCTATACTAAGCAAGACTGATTTCTTCCCCGCTTTTCCTCTAGGACCCAATTTTGCGGCGTTCCGGAATGTACACCGTGGCCATGGCTTACTGTGGCTCCGGGAACAACAAAGCCATACGACGCCTGCTGCACGTAGCTGTAAGATTGTTTTTAGTTTAACTCCTGATCATAAAATGGGTGGATGGAGGGATGGTGGATCTAAGACTTTTACTTTGTACCCCTCAGGTGAGCGACGTGAATGATGATGTTCGGAGGGCTGCTGTCGAGTCCATTGGCTTCATCATGTTCAGGTATTGCGCCCGCTACTCACCGCATGCACACTAAATGCAAAATCATCCAAGCATTACAACAATTATACCATTAATTGATGTTAAGTACAGTAAAAAAATACTAAAAATAGAAACTAAAAACTTCAACTGTTCATGAGCCAATTATTTCTATCCGGTCAAACTAAAGTCCACATTAAATGCAACATCATCCACGAATAAAAACAATTATACCATTAATTGATGTTAAGTGGCTTTTTTTTTGGTGCCGTCCTGTGATCGGCCCTTCAGCTTTGACTAAAAATGTGAGAACCTAAACTGAATTTTTTTTTTTTGTACATTTTATTTGACCGGATAGGATAGAAAGTGTAAAAAATGTAACTGTTCATGAGCCAATTATTTCTATTTTTCTAAATTGTGCTTTATTGTACTTAAGTATTTTTTTGGCTGGTGCTGGACAACCCACGCAAGTTCTTTTCTCCAGCTCGCTTGGTGTGGAAAAGCGTCCAGTTAGTCCGTATTTCTTTCTGTTTTGTTTTTTTTTGTTTGTTTAAAGTGTCATGTCATTCACAGGAACTCCGAGCAGTGTCCCAGCGTGGTCTCTCTTCTGTCCGAGAGCTACAATCCACACGTCCGCTGCGGCGCCGCGATGGCACTGGCCATCTGTTGTGCCGGCACTGGGAACAAGGTGAACGCTTAATTCTGATTGGCCAGTGGGGTAAAGTACTTGACTGAAGAAACGCTGTTACTGTACTTAAGTATTTTTGGCCACTTTATACTTGTACTGAGTATCAAAGTTTGGATACTTACCGTTACTCGTTACATTGTAAGTGTGCGTGACAAGTCGACATCTTATTCTACCACGGTTAATCTCTTGAGTCAATATCGCCATCTGCAGGATGCTGAAGGTACTGGATGCTGTTTATCAGCAAAATCACGTCAACGTTGGACTGAGACTGACTTTTTGTTCTTTTTTTAATCTATATTTTCTGTCATTTTGAAACATTGAGGTGTTACATTTCATTTTTATTAGGAATTAACCTCATAAAGAATTTCTTGTTTTTCTCAATTTTCCACATTTCTTAATTTCTTATGCCTAAATTCAGTAGGAGTAAAATACTCAAGTTCTTTTACAATTGGATACTTTATGACTTTTTCTCAAGTATTCTCAGAATTGTTGACTTGTACTGGAGTAATTTTTACAGTAAGGTATCTGTACATTTACTCAATTATGGTTTTGGAATGTCACTACTTTGATACAACCAAGCTTTTTTATTTACTGTCACTCCTTAACCGGCCAATCACGTGCAACTTTTTCTTCTTCTAGTTTGCCATTGTAAAACCTATATTTATTTTTAATCGTATTGTTTGTCCAGACATACTGTGTTGTTAATTGCTCGATGACTGTCTTTCTGTGTATCTGATGTGGTAAACTCCGTCAACAGGAAGCTATTAATCTCCTGGAGCCCATGACCAATGACCCGGTGAACTACGTGAGGCAGGGAGCTCTCATCGCCTCCGCACTCATCATGATCCAGCAGACGGAAGTCACCTGCCCCAAGGTAACACCACACGCCTGGTGAAACATCTACAAAAACAAGGATACCACGTTTTGATCACTGAAAATGTCTCCAATTAATTGACAAAAGAAGAAAAACATTGACAAATGGTCATTCTAGTCAGTCTGATAGTGTTTTGTGCTACTCTCACTCATTGATCATCCAACGTCTATAGTTTTTATAGTATTATTTACATTTCTCTGAAATTCTTTTTTTGCTCCAAAATTGACATTTAAGTTAACGCTTTTTAGTTGTTTAATTATGAATTTACAAGTACAACTGCATTTCACATTTGCCCAACCTCTCACTGCCGAACCAATAAGGTCCAGGGGGCGGAGTCGGATTCATGGTATTGAGTGCACTCTAATCCGGGGGGCGATGTTGGATCAGGTCCAGGGGGCGGAGATTTCGCCACACAATTTGATTAGACCCTTCATAATTTCTGAAGTTGTGTGTGTGTACATGAGAGTTTGCTTATTTCCATTATACAACACTATACATAAAACAATGCTAATAAACATAATATACTATTCACTCCCCTTTTTTTTCACAACAAAATTCACACTAAAATTACCCTGCACACACTTGGTGAGTCTTTGTGTGTATCTTGACTTCAAAAAACAAAATGCATAACACTACAGAATTAAAAAAACAAAGCAAAGAAAAATCTCTGTTGAAAAAGTTAAGCCATTTATTTCGCACAATTAATGTTAGTCGTCTAACTTAATCTATTTTAACATGTTTTATTTTGACCTCATTAATAATCAAAAATAGAGTTGACGGAGGAAAAAATTACAATTTCGGTTGTAATTACGATTACAATTTCAGTCTTTATAGTTAAGTGTTTGTGTGTGTGTGTGTGTGTGTGTGTGTGTGTGTGGAATATGATGGAATTTAATAATGTGTATTAATGGAATTTGTACTGATGTTTTGCTGATCAGGTGAACCAGTTCCGCCAACTTTACTCCAAGGTGATTAATGACAAGCACGATGATGTCATGGCCAAACTAGGAGCTATTCTTGCTCAGGGCATCCTGGACGCAGGTGAGAAGACGTCTGCAGCCATCATCACGTCTGCAGAGTTGTACAATTTGACATAATAGAATCACACAATTGTATTTATTAATGAGTGAAGAGAAAACACTTTATCATTTGTGCAGGAATATATTGTCTATAAAACATATGTGATCTGAATGTGATCGATTGTGGGACACTAGACGGCAATTTAAAAAAAAAAAAACACAATATTTCAGAAGGAATGGTTTTAATCGTTTTCAACATGAAAAGATCTTTTCATTTTTAAAAGTTCTGTTTTTTCCAGTTCTCTTTAGAAGGTGTATTGTGAGTCTATTGCTATTTATTATTAAAAAAAAACACTTTTGACATCAGATTTTTGGGTTGTTCTGAAATGCAATGAGATGGTGAAAAAAATCGAACAGTCAAATTATTTGTCATTAGTTTACATTTTACATTGTATAGAGTAATTATGAATAATTACTGTATATGTTACACCCACTTAATGTATATTTGTTTGTAATTAAGTTGTATAAATGTATATGTTTTCATGGCTGATGACTGTCCCAACGCCGCTCGACCTCGATTGACCTTTCCTGATTGCTCTTCACAGGTGGACGCAACGTGACGGTCTCTCTTCAGTCGCGCACTGGCCACACCCACATGCCGTCTGTGGTGGGCCTGCTGGTCTTCACGCAGTTCTGGTTTTGGTTCCCGCTCTCCCACTTCCTGTCGCTGGCCTTCACACCCACAACCATCATTTGTCTGAACAAGGATTTGAAGGTAAAAGGAAAATTCCTAGTTTTTCCATTTCTTGTAGATTCATTGTTGTTGTTTGAATTACCGAATGTTAAGGGTGGGCGATATGGGTTAAAATTCATATCACGGTATTTTTTAGTGTACAGACGGTATCGATATTATATCACGGTATTGTGGGGGGGGTATTCTTATTTTATATAAAGTACAACATTATAACGCAAGGGGAAACCTGGAGAAGCAGCTGTCATTTAATAATACTTTATATCTATTAAAAGTAGACATTTATTTATTAAAAGTAGACAAACCAGGCATTTATTTGAAAAAACATTTAAATTAAATGGCCTGCGGTCTATCTTTTAAGAGAGACAGACAGTGAGAGAGAGAGAAAGAGAGATAGACAGTGACAGTGAGGGAGACAGAGAGAGAGAGAAATAGACAGTGAGGGAGACAGAGAGAGAGAGAGAGAGAGAGAGCGAGCCAGCAATTGAGAGCAGAGCCAGAACGCGTCTCGCTTTTTCTCTCTCTCTGAATCTAAAGTGTGTGAAACCAAGGTTAACAAACTAAAACAAAACAAACTTTGACCAAAATAAAACGAGCAGAATTTTCCAGTGCGCGCGTTTTACGGGTATCGCGCTCGCCGCTCTAAAAAACCGGCACGTTACAGACATGGAGCGGCACAGTGCATGCGCCTCGCGGGTGATCTATTAATTCAGTTTATTATGCTTTCTGTATTCGTTTAACAAAGTATCCGTGTCGTAATTAAAAGTTGTAACAAAACAAATGTATTTTACTGTATTAAAGTGTTTATATACGTGTATAAAAGGTAAATTAATGAAAGCGCCACGGTATCCACAATATTGCAAAATCCATATTGTGGCGCCGGTATACCACCCACCCCAGTACCAATGTACGCTTATATTAAGACTTAAAACAATAAAAATACAAGTCTTAATATAAGCACGAAAAAAAAACTAAACACGTTTTAAAAACATTAATACCTTCTAGCTAAATACTTCTTAAAAATACTTTTTCTTTTTTTACTTTTTAAAAACACAACTATCTTTTACGTGACTACAAATTATAAATTCAAGTAAAATTATGTATTTTAAATGTTGTAGAGTATATTTCCAGTAGGGGCTGCTATGATTTCACTTGCTATGTCCATAAATGTCAAGTCAACTTTATTTATAAAAGCACTTTTAAAACGGAAGACTAACCAAAGTGCCTTACTTTAAAAAAAACAATCACATAATCTAAAAACATGATCACAATAAAATTAACAAATAAATATCCATAATACTAAAAAGCACACACAAAATTAAAAGGACTAAAATGAATTATTAAAATGATCTAAAAATAAAACCAAATTTCATGCTGGGTCATGTGCCAAGGAAAAAAGATGGGTTTTAAGCATCGATTTAAAATAAAATGGATTTTAAATGGGCGTATCTGAGCGTCTTGCGTGGATTATACAGGAAAAAAAAAGTACGGTAATGGGTAATAAATACTTTTTATACAATTTCCTGACTTGAAATGAGCAAAAATGGGTGCTTTGAGGTGCATATTTCAAATATGCACGTAAACGTAAGCACCCCCCAAGTTTTTGAGTGTCTAAAATTGGTTACATTCACGTAGATGAGGTTTGCAAAAAAAAGCGAGAAAAAACAAATATTCCATCTACTCAATATCTGGACACTTGTTTTTTTTCTTCTTCTGTCATTAGATGCCAAAAGTCCAGTATCGCTCCAACTGCAAGCCCTCCACCTTCGCCTACCCACCCGCCCTGGAAGTGCCAAAGGAGAAGGAGAAAGAGAAGGTCCGTCACGTCGCATTAAACCACTGTTATTCTGCATCTACTGACCCGTTTCCCTTTTTCATCATCTGACAGGTTTCCACTGCCGTTCTGTCCATCACAGCTAAAGCCAAGAAAAAGGAAAAGGAGAAAAAAGAGAAGGAAGAGGAAAAGATGGAAGTGGTACGTTTTGGTTTCCAACACTACAACGGCAGAAGCTCTAGGCCATTTTTCTTTTCAGGGTTTCTACAGCTGCTTGAAATCCTTCATGCTTGAATTTCAATAATGTGTTTTCAAGGCCCTGAAAATGCTTATATAATATCTAAAATATAATTTTAAATGCAGTGCTTGAAAATGCTTGAGCGTTTAAATATACAGTAGAATTCGGATAAACGCCGGACACGAACGGAGGCGGAGTTAAAACACATTAGCTCCAGAAGTGATAACGGTTTGGTTGTATGAGATTCCGAAGCCATGATCATACTAAACTTTAATCCACTTGAGATGTGTTAATAGGCAAGTTAATGAAAAAAAAAAAAAAAAAAACGGTTATACCAAAAGACGAATATAAAGTGATTTAACATTTTAACTCACTAGAACCAATGAAGACAGCTGTGTTATTGTACTTTTGAAGTTTAATTTTGTATCAAATTAACCGTTTAAAATTAGACTTTATTATATATCCTTGTTTATACTTTGAACAGAGGAAGTTGTAAAGCGGCTCTACTACTGATGTCTACAGCTTTCTGTAGAACTTATAAGCTTTAACTGCCAAAACATGACGTTTTATTGAACTTTACATTTAGAGAAAACTTTCCCTAAATGTTTTATTCTGATTTAGGCACAGCTTTAAATATAAATGTTACCACAACTGTCTGTAGTTGACAAAAAGTCAAACATGGAGCTTGAAAAATTTTTGAATTTTTTCTTTCATAAAATGTAGGAACCCTTGTTTTTTTTTTTTTTTTTTTTT
>CM051507.1:4217162-4229156 GCA_028031935.1 Paedocypris micromegethes
TTTTTTTTTTTTTTTTTTTTTTTACAATCGTCTCACGTTTATTTCATTGACATTGTTGCAGGAGACGCAGTCGGAGGCGGACAAGGAGAAGGAGAAGAAAGACGAGGATAAAGAGAAGGACAAAGAGAAGAAAAAAGAGCCGGAGCCAAACTTCCAGATGCTGGAGAACCCCGCCCGCGTCCTCCCGGCCCAGCTGAAGGTTCTCAACATGCCCGACAGCTGCAGATACCAGCCCTTTAAACCGGTAACATGACCACGCACCCAGCCCCGCCCCCCTGCCACCGCCTGACTCCGCCCTGCTGCTCTAGCTCCACACAGGAGGCATCATCATCATGAAGGACACCAGCGAGGAGGACGAGGAGCTGGTGGAGCCGGTGTCTGCTCACGGCCCCAAGATCGAGGAGGAGGAGCAGGAACCCGAAGCGCCCGAGTCCTTCGAGTACATCGACGAGTGAAGCTCCGCCCACAGGTCATTTTCCACACCGTTTTCCGAAATCCGAAATGTTTTGTAATGGGCGCCGTATAATCTAGAAAACACTGCGTCATATGTGGAAATAAAACGAGAAATAGACATTAGGGCCTCACAATTTTGAGAAAAAACCTTATTTTTTTTTTTTTTTTTTTTTTTTTTTTTTTAAAGACACAAAATTAAGATAATGAATAAAATGTTGTTTGATGCTTTCATTGATATTAAATTCCTGAAACTAAATGCCTAAGAATGAGAATGGTAATTAACTGAACCACTTGGTCATTTGTTTTGAAATTTAACTTGATCTTAAACGCTGAAAAATGAATTCTATATTAATATATATTAATTAAAACATGCTCACATGTAACAATGCTGTCACTAGTACTGAAAAGACGCTCTGATGGCGTAGAATGAAACATACTGGGAATTACCTTGAGAAATGGTGAACAATTCTTAAACTTAAAAATTAAAAAATAAAATATACAATTATTTAGAATATTATATACAATACACTATATATTAGAATATTTCCCTTCTATTCAAAATTTATAAACGGGTACAAATCTGAACGTATCCGAGCAATTGAGAAGTTAATTAAACAGTAATTTGCTGTGTGGAAGGAGCAAAGGACGTACAACGTCATCGATTGACGCAGTTTTCATCATTGTAATAACATGTTTATTGGTCAACAAAACAATCAAATGAGTTTGTGGTTCTCTACGTTTACAGAATAGTTTAGGTCTAGAATATACTTTAGTTCTATAGCTATATTTTAATTCATTGTATCATATCTATAACATTTTATTTAGTCTTTTTTCTTCGATATTTATTTTACATTTTTCAATTGTCAGGAATTTGTACGCACAATTATAAGAACGGAAAAATCGATTATTTAGATTAACCCGATTCCCTTAGTTTATTAAAATCAAAATTTTTTTTGGTCAACAAAAAAAATTGAATGAGTTTGTTGTACTACACGTTTCTAAAATTATTCTAGATATCTAATTTTCTGTAGTTCAATATTTACATTATATTAATTGTATTATTTATTGCAAATGAATAGTCTATTTTTAACTATATATGTATATTTTTTTGTACATTTTTCTATTCCAGTAATTGTACACACAATCCAAAGAACTTCCGTTTTATATTCTGTTTTAATTATAGGGGCTATACTATATTTCGTGAGGCATTAACATACATGTTGTAAACGCTAAAACTCGTTCCTTTGTGTCGTAGGTGACGTCGTATGTTCGCCGCTCGAGGTCACGGTGTCCTGAACTCGATCCATCTTTTGGTTATTTGTTCAACGTTTTACATAAATACAGTGATTTCATTATTTTCAATAAAATATGTATATCTAATATACAGGAGTGACTCCTTGATCGTGTGTTTGGTCCACACACACACCTAAATATTTAGCAAATAGTGGTAGTGACAAAAAATTAATTCCGAAACACAGATATAAATATTACATAATAAATAAATATATATATATAATGTGTATATTACTAAACTATTTAGCCAAATCTCGTCACGAACATTCAATGCCATCTTGATCTGACGGCTACATTGTTTTGCAGTAAAATAAAAACTAAAGGGGAAAAAAAAAGAATAACAAACAGTTGCAAAGTGCATTGCATTTTTTATTGCGACTCATTATGAAATTTCGACGTTATAACACGGTGCATCGCGAATATAATTCAAAGCAAAAAATTGGCGTGAAAACGTGGTCCACTTAAAAAAAAAACAATTTAAATACTGAAACATTTTAAATCATTGCCTTTCAACTGGAATTTATGTGTTGGAAGGGTAATACCTATACGTATTTATATAATAATATTCAGTCAGAAATAAAATTGAATACGAGATTACAGAACAAAACAGACTGACGAAATACATTTATCATACTTCTCACATTATTTAAGTACCAGCGAATAAACTCCCCATTCAAAGATGGTGTAAAAAAGATTTGTGTCTAAATGACGACAGGAAACAATACAGCTTCTTAGATTGAATTATAAAGTTGTCAGCAGCGACGCGTTTATCTGCTTGTGTTCTCGCTTTTACAAATGGAATGACGTGGAGAACGGAATGAAGATGAGTCGGACTAGATCTCTAACTTCAGATGGGTTACAATCATTTTGATTGACAAATAGATCTTGGGGAAAAAAAACAAATCTAATTAAAAAAAACGGTGGAGCTTTTCAATAACAGGAAGCTGTGTTATAATTCATGTTTAACAACTGGTTTGTAACAATAAACAAGCTAAATTATGTATGTTTCTTTTCTAAAAGGATAATCTGAAAAAATAATCCCAAGAAATATTCTAAAATAATTTTGGGTTGATCCCAAATAATTAAAAATAAAAAAAAAGAATCCCAAAAAAATATTATCCCGGAAAAATTGTCTAAAATAATCCTGAATAAAAAAAAAACCTAAAATAATCTTAAAAAAGAAAAAAAAATAGATTCTATTGTGGTGGCAAAAAAAATACCTCACAAACTGCGACTGGGGTTACATTACGCAATTACAAAAAATAAAAAAAGAGAATCTATGAAACAATAAAAAGTCCTCACAGAAATACAAAAATCACCAGAAATGATTTAGGACACTGAAAAAATTGACAATTATAAGGCAGACCGGCTCCAAAAATAATTTCTTGTCTTAAAATCAGTCAAACTGCGGCTTTGATAAGTATGCGCGCAGTCAACGTATTAATATTTAAGGAAAGTACAGCAACAGATATATTGCCGAGACGGTTTGACCTAGGGTTTGATGTAAAGGTCTGACCCTTCAGAAGCGCTTGAGATGGTCTGGATGGTTTGACGCCATCTGGGAGAAGTCCTGGAAAATGTCCTGGTACAATTCGTCACCTATAAATAAAATAAAGACTCCGATTGAGAGTACAGTATTTACGTGAGTATAAGCACATCGCATACAAAAGCTAAATAAATAAAGCTAAAAATCAAGGCTAAATACCTCTCTAATTCGTTTTGTGTCAGTGGTGATACACTAAGCTCATTGTCAGTTTACAGGGACTGGAATTCATCAAGTTTTTCGAAGAAAAAAAAAATGGAACTGTAAGAACACACTTGTAATACATAAATTGATCACCAGGTGGCAGCAATAGACTGCTCCATTGCTTTACCACTGCAGTGACCACGTGTGTGTGTGTGTGTGTGTGTGTGGACACGGACCTGATGGATTGTACGGACCCTCAGATTCACGCATCTCCTCGTTCATCTTGGCCAGTCGAAGTCTGTGGAGGAGACACATATGTGTTAGATTGACTAGGAATATGAAAACTAAATTGAGTCTCTGGCCAGTTCCAGCAGTTCCTCACCATTCCACAGGATACACAGTACTGGTAATAATGGCAATAATAATAAGCTAAATAAATAATAAAAAGGCCAGTAATAATAAAAACAATTAAAAGAACAAAAGTGCTAGTAATAATAATAAACACTATACACAATAGAGCTAATAAAAAATAAACAATATTAATATAAATGGTGGTGGTTATGGTAATAAACAATAAACAACAGTGGGGGAAAAATAAGCAACATAAAAATCCTTAAGAGCATAAATATATATAGAAAAAGAATCATAAACAAAATAACTAAGTGTAGTAACTATAGTAATTTGACAGTGTACGTGGCAGTTACTTTACAGTAAAGTACAGTAACAGTGTCAGTGTGAAAAGGAAGCAACAGTTACTTTACAGTAAAGTACAGTAACAGTGTCAGTGTGAGGAGGAAGTAACAGTTAATTTACAGTAAAGTACAGTAACAGTGTCAGTGTGAAAAGGAAGCGACAGTTAATTTACAGTAAAGTACAGTAACAGTGTCAGTGTGAAGAGAAAGTAACAGTTAATTTACAGTAAAGTACAGTAACAGTGTCAGTGTGAGGAGGAAGTAACAGTTAATTTACAGTAAAGTACAGTAACAGTGTCAGTGTGAAAAGGAAGCGACAGTTAATTTACAGTAAAGTACAGTAACAGTGTCAGTGTGAAAAGGAAGCGACAGTTAATTTACAGTAAAGTACAGTGTCAGTGTGAAAAGGAAGCGACAGTTAATTTACAGTAAAGTACAGTAACAGTGTCAGTGTGAGGAGGAAGCGACAGTTAATTTACAGTAAAGTACAGTAACAGTGTCAGTGTGAAAAGGAAGTGACAGTTAATTTACAGTAAAGTACAGTAACAGTGTCAGTGTGAGGAGGAAGTAACAGTTAATTTACAGTAAAGTACAGTAACAGTGTATTGGTATTGAATAATCTATATTTTAATTGTTCTGATTTGTACCCTTGTTTTATGAGTTTTATATATGCACTTGATATAGAATTATGTGGTTCTTGAGTTATGTCATTATATCATTGACTAAATATTACCTTTTACAAGAAAATGTACAACCTTAATTATATAAGTGGGACTGCTGTAAAATGTTAATGAAAGGAAACCTAAAAAAGAAGGATGTTTGTTTATTTATTTGCTTGGATTTGTTTTTGCTGTTGTGACGTGAAATTTCCCCGCTGTGGGACTAATAAAGGATTTTTCAATTCAATTCAATTACTCTTATATGTAGTATTTTATCGTTTGTTATTTTATTCTTTGGATCAACTACGGTTGTGTAAAATCTGTGCTCTAGATATAAATCTGACGTGACTATCATCTTTACTCGGAATACATAGTGCATACACAATGCTTTTGTGATTTGCGTCGTGTACTGATATCATGCGATGTGATTTACAACGTAATTTACGATGTTAAAACGAAGCGTTAGAATGTCTGATGGTAGTAAAACGAACAGCTACTCACAGAGTAACTATGTCTGCATTGGCTGCCTCCACTGCCACGGACAGCGGCGTTTGGTTCGAGACATCAGACGCGTTCTGATTGGCTCCTCGCTTCAGGAACAAACACACTTGTCTGTGGGAAGAAAGCAGGTGACTTTAGAAGCCACAGTTCTTGATATGCGTACGTTTAGCATCAGCATAACGGTTATTGCTACATACCCGGTGTGTCCGAGCAGGGTGGCGTGATGGAGTGGTCCGCGGCCCAGACTGTCCTGCTGATTCACACCGGCCGAGTTTTGAAGCAGAAACTCACACGTCACCAGAGACCCCTGAAAACAACACAATAATAATAATAATAATAATAATAATAAATAATAATAATCTGTAAAATGTGACTGTTCACATGAACGGTGTATTACATTGTGTGAGTGTGTTCCGAGGTGGGCAAAAATTCGTTTTTTTTACTCTAGGTTAATCTTGTTGTAGTTATCTCTAATCGTAGCAAAAAGACATTTCCCTGTAATAAAAAAAATGTAATCTGTAAAAACTTAAATCTGTAATAAAATAATAGTCTAATAAGTATTAAATAATACCCCTAAAATATTTTATAATAACTAAATTGATTAATTAATAATATGATATGGTGTTCTAGATATCATCTCTTCTGTTATAAAATCCATACAAAATTCGTGCTTATATTTGCGTAAATACATTATATTTACGTGTAAATTTTAGGTATTACGTATAATTTTTAGGTACTACCGTATTTACGCGAACATCAGCACCCCGCGAATATAAGCACCCACCTGATTTGCTGCCCACTGCTCCGAGTGCGTGTCTGATCGGATGGGTTAAATGCAGAGAAAACATTTCCCCACGAGGGACCAATAAAGGTTGAATTATTATTATTATTATTAAAAATTCCAAAAAAAAAAGTTTTACTTTTTAAAAATGTAAATAAAGCTTTTTTTTCTTTATGCGCCCCGGCATAAAGACAACATGTTTCCGTTTAGTTCTGAAAGCTCCTGACTTGAAAGACCGAAAACTGGGCGCTTATATTTACGCACATTTAAAAAAATATTTTTTAATTTTTTACATCAAGTTTTTTAGCGTCGAAAATAAAAAAAAAGGGGGTGCTTATATTCACGTAAAAACGTTTTTTTTTTTTTTAATACGTTCATTATATTTCGGTATATAATATAGGCTATTCAGAGGCACATTCTTGAGAAAGCGTATTGGTTTAAAACACTGACCCCGTGAACAGCCATGATAAGAGGCGTTTTGTCACTGTCGTCCTCGTTGGTCCAGTTGACGTTGGCGCCGCTGGCCAGAGCTTCAGCCATGTGAGGGAGACTGCGGCAGAATGAAGCCCAGTACAGCTGCAGGTCCACGCTGAAGTGCTTGGGCTCCAGGAAGATCACCGGAGCTTGACTCGGACCTTCTTCTTTAGAGACAAACAGGTAGCTCTCTTTAGCTTCTGGAAGACACGACAGAAACAAGACCAGTGTGTTTGAGTGAGATTTAAGAGTGGGCGGAGCCTGCCTGTCCCTGTGTCTTTCGGGGTTTGCCATTGGTCGGCAATGGGGCGTGTGCACCAATAGCGTGCTAGCTCTCCTTCTCACTGGTAAATAAGCGTCTCACCATGAATTTTATTTGTCAAATCAAAGAACACGATCACTTTAAATATCGTATTTTTCGGACCGTGGGACACTTTAAATACCCCCTTAAAAATCTAAATCTAATGTAAAAAAATGGCCTGTTTTGACAATTCTGATTGGAGGTGGGTCTAATCAATGAAAGGTTTATTCTGATTGGCTGAAAGAAATCCATGAAAAATGAAAATGCAAAAAACGTGTAGAAGTAATTGTGGATGCACATTATTTCACACAAAGTGTTTGACTTATTTAATACAGTCCAAATTAACCTGATACGGTTTTGGTTGCTTTGTGTGCTACTTTATAACTCTTGATCGTAAAGCCCATGTTTAAAGCAGGTGGATTTTGCGGGGTAATCTAGGTAATCTAGGCTAATGTTTAGACACCTAAAAAGTGAATGGCTGCATCTAAATAACACTGGAAGAAAAAAAAAACTAATTAAATGCAATAAAATATGGGGAACTCGCCATGTACCCCGCAAGGGGAATCATAGCATTCCTACTGGAGATATACTTTACTACATTTAGAAATAATATCTAATCATTATCTATCTATTAATCCAGTAAAACGACATACAACATGAGGGGATTTGGGGAAATATGGGGATGAGTCACAAGTTATTTGGTTAATTTTAAATTTCTAGAAAGTCAGAACATCAAGGTACTTAAATTCGCTTATTAGTGGAATTTTTAGGGACATACGTGATTTCAACACATATCCTAATCCTAATCCTAAAGTCACACAAATGTGTATCTTTACTAGCAGAATCTTATTGGCAAACAAGCTTTCTATGAAGCACAAGGCCCAAAACTTTATATAATCTTGGAAACAACCAGATAATCTTGATTTAGCTAATCTTGATCTACTGGGAAAACCGAGCTAATCTGAAGAGCGTGACGGTAAGAAATAAAGACTCACCTGTGGTTCCGGAGGCCTGTGGACCGGTACTTTGGGGGTCCGAGGAGCCACTGAAGGGCTTGTCTTGCTTACACAGAGAGAACATCTTCTGTCTGATCTCATCTTCCGACAGTTTCTGTACAAACTTCCGCTCCACGTACTTGGCTTTGATGTAGACCTCCATTTCCTGCCTGGGAAAACGAGACTAGTTACTACACAAGTGTTTAGGTGAGGTGTGTGTGTGTGTGATAACTAATGATGATCTTACCTGGACTCTGCAGCCTGCGGTTTCTTTGCTCCCAGTTCTTCCAGTCGAGCCTCGTAGATCTGATTGATGACGCCATTTCCCAATTCGAGCATTAGCTAAACAAACACAAATCATATTTTAGCGGAATCATTTTTATTTGGCCAATTTTACCATTTTATCAAACGTCAAATATGATGTATGTTGCGTTTTTTTTCAACCTTAAAAGTCTTCTTTTATTCGAATGTATTTGAACAGTGTCTGGTAGTCACAAATCACACAGTTTAAAAATACTCTAAAATACTCTAAAATACCACTTTTATAAAATTTAGTTACATTTAGAAAATGTGGCATCTAGGTTGATTCCGGTAATGGTATCGGTGCATCCCTACTTTTTTGTACCTATTAATCAAGTAAAACAACATCAAAGTGATACAACACAAGTTAGGTTTGTTAAATAAAGTGCAATAAGTGTTTTTAAGAGAAATGTAACTTTATTTAACCAGAATTTATTGATTTATATTTACTTATATTTTAATTATAAAATTATATTTGTTTTTTTTTTGGTGTTGGTACAGATGGTCCGGCTCTCAAAGAGTTAATTTTTTGAACGATATGGTAAACTTTACTAAAACGTTCCTTCGAACAACTCACACATTACTAGACTAGATGATGTGTTACTCACTGGTCTTCACCACTCACCTTGAGCAGTTCTGGTTCCCACGTGTCCAGCGTCAGAGATCTGACTTTAGAGAAATGGACGCCAAGACTCCTGCCGGCACAAAAACACACAACGTTAAAAACAGTGACAATTTAAAAATAAAAAGGGTTCAGACAATACACAGAAAATCTAGACATAAAAGGGCCGTTGATCTCATTTTCAAATTACACATTTTTTCCTTTTAGAAACTTTTTCAGCTATAAAAGCTACAAATGTTACCGTTTCAAATGGCATATCAAAAGATATCATCAGCAATATAGAATAATAGTTCAAGTTCAGGTTTAAAAACACTTTTCAATTTCACTGTAATACATTCATCACACACTTCACAACAACACTCCCATTTTATTATTAATTTGATCCTTTTTGTTATACATTTTTTTAACCCTCTTTTAATTAACAATCCTTAATAGTCCATCCTTTCATCTTCTACCGCTTACTCCATTTCTGGGTCACGAGGAGCCAATCTCAGCAGGACACACCCTCTGGATCGATGGCCAACCAATCACAGAGCACGTTCTCACTCACACACACACCTCAATAATTTCCCCATATAGAAATGCATGTTTCTGGATTGTGGGAGGAGAGGTGCAAGGCGCTACCCACTGCTCCTGCTCTGCATGTGTTTACCTGTGTATCCCAGAGCACTGGATGCAGAGGGTGATGCCCAGATTGATGCTGGCCCAGGCGGGCTCGGGCTGCCCACAGTCACAGCAGGCCTGGTTCCCAGCGATGGCCATCACCTTGTGAAGAGCGCTCTCTCCTTTCACCGGCTTCTCCTTCAGAACGCTTCCCGACTCCAGACTTAGAGGAGCAGACGACTCCACGTTCTGTAAACACACTCATCTGTTACATATAGGGATGGGAGTATCGAATTCTTTGGAATCGGTACTTCGCTACCTGCTGGTCGATATTTTGGAATCGATACTTCCTTAAATATCAATCAATACTAACTCTAATAAACAACGTGCAATTGTTTTTATTGCGTTTTATAGTTTTGGATGTGTGAAAAACAGCACATTTAAGCCCATTTTTGAAATGGAAAAAAAGACCATTTCAATTGGTCTTCCGTGTCACATGATTATTGTCAGCCAATCAGATGAGCACACCGAGTCAGTATTGGTTTTCAGAGTGGAGGGGGCGGGGTCTCTCCGTCAAGCGCGGGCCAATGTTCTTTAATTTTCTCAATCTAATTTTTCCTATCTTATTTTGCAATCAGCATTTAAACATATAGGGGAGTTTTGGGAGGAGGGATGCATTCTAAAGTAAGAAATATTATAAAGAAGATAAAAGTACCCTAAAATTCTTGGAAAAAAAAAGATAAAATAAGATAAAAATATGAATAAAATATAAGACAAACTTTGACGATACAAATGCAATAAGGATAAAAGAACAGTAAAAATAAAGATAAAATACAAAAACAAAGAAATATTAAATACATTATCAGAAAATGCTACCCGTGTATAAATCGTGAGTTGCGTGTTTTTGCAGTATTATGTTCATTTAATAGGACTTTTTGATAAAGTAGGACTATAAAATGTTTTTATTATCTTTGTTGTATGTATATATATTATCTGTAATAATATATGTTGTTTGGGTTCTAACTGTTTTTCCCTTGCGACATTCGGCACAAATGAATTTCGTAATTCGGGCTACCGCTGTGTTTGAATGTTGTGAAACAAGTACAACTACATTTCAAGTACGTCATTTAAAATTCAAGCATTTTTACGACCCTAGCACTTTCAAGGATTTCAAGCACCTGTAGTAACCCTGAATTTGATACCTACACGGCAGCTAGAAAAACCACTAGTGTGATTGATAAAGCGAGTGATCACCTCGGAATCGTCCTCGATGTCTCGGAAAGCGGTAGCGATGCTGTTCTGGACGGCTTTGATCCAGGCCTGTCGGAGCTTCTCAGAGTCGGCCTGCATCATACAGCTCCTGCAACACACCAACAACAGGAATCAGCATAACGCTAAACGTGTCATATGTACACTACCGTTCAAAAGTTGGGGGTCACTTTTAGCGACTTTGCGTTGGTCTAGGACTAAAAAAAGCGATATATAAATAAACTAGAACTTGAAACGTCCTTGAAATGTTGAAATGACTGTTTTTCCATTCTTCCATGGAATCACAAACTTCTTTCCAGAATAAATTATTAAATACACAGTCTAGCACTGCCCCATTATATTTAAAAAAAAATATATGTATAAACATATGTGAGTCCCTGACAAAAGTCTTGTAGCTTATCTGTTTTGTACCTGCTTTTAACCTGACATTTAATCCGGTGTCAACAAACAAAAGTAAAAACACTTTGTTACTTTACTTCATAAAAGTAAAGTTCAGACATATTTATACTTAAGTAAATACATTTTCACCTACATTTTACTTCTACTCCTTACATTTTGACGCATGTTTGATGCTTAAACAATGTTATTTTGTAACATCACTGCCATAAAGGTGATTGACAAGCTTTTGACATTTTTCACCATTATAATACAAATCACCATATTTTACACTAAATGCATTACTTTCTACGAGTAATTTTATACGGCCACATTTTAATATTGCATTGTAACATTGCATTTATTTTTATTATGCATTTTAATTATTGGCATTTTCATGGAATTATTTTCCACTTTTATACTTCAAGTAATCAAACCACTTAAATACAAAGGTTTAGAGTTGATACTTTTACTTCTAGTATCTATTCTCAAACACTTACTCTAGTATCTATACTTCAACTTGAGTAATAAATGTGACTACTTTTGACAGCACTGCTTTTAATGAATCAACTGGTGTTAGAAATGAGTCAAACAAAAAGCTAAAAACTAAAAAACCTGCCAAATGATGTTTAATGCACCGGAAAAAAAAGATTTAATCAAGACAGTAACACACACATACACACACCTCGGCACATTTCTACTCACTTTGTTGGAGAAACAACTTCGAAACAGAATCTGCGTTCTATATCCTCGCAGGGTTTTACTGTGCAGAACCGCAAATCTTCCACCACAACTGTGTGGTTATCCTGACAAAAAAAAAATACAGAAATACATACATTCATACACACCTCACAATTAAAATTACTTTGGTATTTTTTATTATAATTTCATTAATAAAAATGACTGCGTCTACCTTAAATTTCTTTTGGTACACCAGCTGATTGTTCTGAAGAGAGAACCATCGCCTAAAAAAAAAAAAAAAAAAAAAA